>JAQHUG010000146.1:4130077-4155320 GCA_028555095.1 Dicrostonyx torquatus | reverse complement strand
CTTTGGGGCCTGTCCTGGAACTAGCTCTTGTAGACCAGGCTGGCCTCAAACTCACAGAGATCCACCTACCTCTGCCTCCTGAGTGCTGAAATTAAAGGCATGCGCCACCACTGCCCAGCCATTCCAAAGGTTTTAACTAACAGGCACAAGGATGCACCAAGAATGTTAGAAATTGGCATCTAAGGTACTAGGGATGTAGCTCAGTTGGTAGAACATCTGCCTAGCACTCGTGAAGCCCTGGTCTGAACCCCAGTCCCATTTAAACTGGGAACAAATAGCTCAAAAGAGCCCTCAACTTTCCTGACATGTTACAGATACCCAAAAATAGTTCAGTAGAACTCCGGATTTTCTAAAAAGATCTTCCTAACTGGCAAGTCCTGTTCTCCAAGTGGCATAATTGATAGATGATGAGTTTGTCCCTTAAAGACATGGATCACTCAGCCGGGCGGTGGTGGCGCACGCCTTTAATCCCAGCACTCAGGAGGCAGAGGCAGGCGGATCTCTGTGAGTTCGAGACCAGCCTGGGCTACAAGAGCTAGTTCCAGGACAGGCTCCAAAGCTACAGAGAAACCCTGTCTCGAAGAAAACCAAAAAAAAAAAAAGACATGTATCACTCTAGGAAATCAGATTCCATAGACTGAAGAACTCAAGCCATGCTTCCTCCCACAGCTAACAGTCCCTTCTGAAAGAGTTAAAATACACACGTGTCTTTGTAGGGGGAAAAAAAACCCAACAAAATAAAGAAACCCTAAGCATGTCTCTGCGAAGCTTTGGCCACAGGAATGGCAGTGTGTCCTTCCATCTCTGTAGTCCCTGTCTGGGTGTCACAGTCAGGTTCCAGTGTCTTCAACAAGACACTCTCTTCTCTGCTGCCAGTTGCTGTGTTTCTCTATTTAACAGGAACAGCCCGATATTGCTCAAACACTGAAAGGCAAAGTCAGCCACCATATGGCAACTCCCCGAAGTGGTTCAAAAGAACCCCAAATTGCTTCAGAGAGCCAGAAGGCAAACAGGAAAGCAAAGCCTGGGGTACTCCAGCTGGAGAGACACTTGCCAAGGACCCAATTTTCTGAAGAATTGAAAACAGAGTTGAAACTCATCTTCCTGCTTCACCAGGAGAGTAAAGACTGTTGAGGCTGACGGAAGCAGGGATAGGAAAATGTCGCTGGAGAAACTGACCCCAGAAGCTACTGGGAATTTCCCAGCATTCTCTGTATCTGGAATCAGCTTGCTTGGAGTGACACACAATCCCAAAATGCATCTTTTGTCCCTGTACGGTTACTTTGCTATTGAACTTGAGGGTCATGGACTGTCCCCTAATCCAGGTTCAGTCACCCATCCTCCGTAGGTGAATTAAAAGAGCCAAATTAATAGCAGAGAGAGGATATCTATTCAATGTCTACAGTAGAAGGGGGAATAATATCCAGAGCACACTCACCAAGTATGTCTTGGGGTCCTAAAGTGAGGTTAAAGTTTAAATAGAGAGCCAGAGGTTTGCACGTTAAGCAGTTCCAGTCAAGGTGTAGCCCCATATCACCCACCCATCCTTGTCTGGGCTTCAGTCTCGCTTAGCAAGGTTGTTAGAAGCCTGTGAGAACTCCTGAAAACAGTGTTCCCCTCTGGCTGGGGTTCTTTTCTTCCCCCAGCATAAGATGCCTAGACAAATCCCATTTCTTTGGGGTCCACTGTTTCCAAAGTCTGATAGTCCAATTGAGAGACATTGATGTAGGAAGTACTTCTGTTTATGTGTTGCTTTCATTGGTTAATGAATAAAGAAAATGCCTTGGCCTTTTGATAGGGCAGAACTTAGGTAGGCAGAGAAGACAGAACTGAATTCTGGGAGGAAGAAAGCAGAGTCAGGGAGACGCCATGGATCCGCCGCTGGAGATAGACATACTGGACCTTTGCTGGTAGGCCACGACCTCGTGGTGATACACAGATTAATAGAAATGGGTTAAATCAAGATATGGGAATTAGCCAATAAGAGGCTAGAGCTAATGAGCCAAGCAGTAATTTAATTAGTACAGTTTCTGTGTGGTTATTTCGGGGCTAAGCAAGCCAGGTGGCTGAGACAAACCAACCTCCCCTTCCTTACAGCATGGCATGGGTGTTCTTTTAGAATATCTTCTTTTCTGTCAGGCCAGTGTAAGGATACACTAGGTAAAGAGAAGACCAAGAAGACACTGTGGAGACATTCCCATGGTGTGTGTGTGTGTGTGTGTGTGTGTGTGTGTGTGTGTGTGTGTGTGTGAAGGGAGGAGCCTCAGTGTTTTATCCCCTCCTGAAAGACTGATTTTAAAAGGTTCAAGAGGTCATATGGTCTTCTCAGGACTGTGGCTCTGAGACACTGGTGCTTAGACACTTGTCTAGGAGTTTGAATGCAATGTGCCCCCCAATAGTTCATAAGTAAATATAATCACTGAGAAGTGACTGGACCCTGAAGGCTCTGACCATATCCTGATTTCACCTATGGGAGGCTTCCAGAAGTGATGATATCATTGGAAGGTGAAGCCTATGTCACTGGAGGTCACTGAAGGTACAAACCTGCAAAGGTCTACACTGTCTCCCAACACTTCCCACACACACCCCTCACCTCTCATCCTGCTTCCAGGCAGAAGGAGGTTGAGGTGAGCAGACTTCTTCATCCTACCCTGCAACCTTGGTGCTCTGCAATAGCACAGGTCCAGAGACCTGGAGCCAGCTGGCCACCATGGGTTGTGATCTCTGAGCCCAGGAACCAAATAAACACCTCTCCTTTTGTTTCCCTTGGGTGTTTGTTGAAACAATGACAATCCAATGTGAGGCCTTAACTTTGGCCTTTTACATTGTTAAATAAGGAAGGGAGAAAGGGAAGGAGAGGAGGAGGGTAGGAAGGAGGGAGGAGGGAGGGAAAGGGAAGAGTGAAGAGAAAAGAAAGAAGGGGAAAGAAGGAGAGAGTGGGGAAGGAGACAGAAGAGAGGGCAGGGAGGGGAGAGACCATTTTGAGCCAAAGTGTTGGAGGAGGGCTCCAGCAGAGGGTGTTGGAGTAGAGGAAGAAGCATGAGGAAGGTCCCAGAATGGAAGAGCCCAGGCCTGATTGCAGGAGTTAATCCCACAGATGGGAGGAGAACGATTACAAATCATGGCTAAGTTAATTAAAGCAAGCTTTTTAATTTGTTTACGTGGGCCATCTCTCCCTAAGTCAGGGTTCAAAAGATCAGCTTTGGACATTGGGAAAGCAAGACTTTTGATAGCTCAGAAGTAGGGAGTTTCTAAGTGGGAGATCTGGCAGGAAAAGCCGGCAGGGTTACGGGAGCAAAAGTTATGGCTGCAAGGTAGTCAGAACAGCTTTTTAAATTAAAGGCAAGGTTGCCATTTCCCAGAACAAGCAGTACTTAATCATTTGTAGCTAAGGTTACAGGTGAAACATAGCCCAATCCTTGAGAAACAGAGATTTAACCATAAACAGAAATGAGCCTCGTTTGTCTTTACTATGAGATGACTTTTAGGCACAAGATGGAGGCAGGTTGATTCATCACAGGCTGGACACACAGGGAAGCTAGGGGGCAGGAAAGAGGTACAGGTTCCATTTTGTTTGAACATGTTCACCTTTAGGCACTCTAATACATACAGAAAAAGGAGGCTGGGCCCTTGGCACTATCATATGGAGACAAACCTCGTCTCTTGCGAGCACAGCTCCTGTGAGCCCTGAACCTTCAGGTGACTCTTGTCACATTACGAATGTGAATGGGGCTTAGCATACAGACCTTGGCCACCAGAAGCCACATCTCCTGGCCAAAGGGCACACTGTCTGTGTGGTGGTAAAGTATTGGTCACTGTTTAAACACCATTCTGCTTCTTTGGCCTGCTTCAGATGCCAGAGACCGCAAGTCTGAGGCTGCTCATCACAGTCACCTCATGAGGAAGAACCAATCACTCTCTTCAGGCATTGGGAGCTCCTGGGCACCAGCTGAGTCCTATGAAGCTGGCCCTCAGGGTCAGCATCGGCCAGACCTCACATGCACCATGCTTCACACTGCTTACTTTCCATGTTATCATTTTTAATCGTGCATGTACAATGGGGACTAGGGTTCAGATGTCACCGTATGTGTGGAGGTCAAAGGACTATCTGAGCCAGTCAGCTCTCTCCTCCTACCACGAGGGTCCTAGGGACAAATGGGTTGTCAAGCTTAATGGCAAGCATCTTTACCTGCTGAGCTGTGCTACTGGCCCCACTCTGCTTGCTTTTTGCTGTGTTTATTCTTCCCCTGACAATCCTGGAGCTCTCCACATAGAGGGCTTGGGATGTTGGTTCCTCTTCCTTCCCCACATGGGCCATACTGAACACATTCCTTCTTTGACTTGTATTCTGTCTGTCAAGGTGGCAGGTGTCTGGATCTGATGTTCTGGGACCCTCAGAGTCAGGCCTCCAGCCTAGAAATCTGACGAGATCCTGAAGGGGCTAAAAGAAGTAGAAGTAAAAGAAGCTGGGCAGAGAAGAGTCCATTGTCATTGGCTACAGGAGGATTCTGATCACAAACAGTGTGGCCTATTTCACAGTAGGTGCATCCATCAGACTTCTCCATGGCTCAGGGAAGAAGCCTGCCAGGTGGCCACATTCCCGAATAATCTCTTTTCTCTCCCAGCACTCTAGGATTTGCAGTTCTGACCCCTAAGACTTAGAAGACTAGATGGAACATCAGGGGTGTCTTTGGTCTTGTTTGGTGGATGGTAAGGCCAACTTTAGGAGGATCACAGCCCCAGGGAGCATCCCTGAAGGGTGAGGATTTGAGGCCCAGATGGAGAAAGAAGAGCAAGCACATGAGCTCCACCCACACAGTGGAAGATTATTCAGCCTTTAAAAGGCAGGACATGTAGCCGGGCACTGGAGGCACATCCCTTTAATCCCAGCATTTGGGAGGCAGAGGCAGATGGATCTCTGTGAGTTCGAGGCCAGCCTAGTCTGAAAAGTGAGTTCTAGAATAGACAAGGCTACACAGAGTAGCCCTGTCTTGAAAAAACAAAATAAATAAAAAAATACAAATAAGTAATAAAAGGCCAGAGATGGTGAGGAAAGGCAGTGTATAGGAAGGAGAAGGACAGTCACGAAAGAAGACATAAGCTAAATGTTTTTCTACTTTCAATTTCATCACAGGTTTTTATTTGGTTGGTTAGCTTTTGAGGCAGTATTTGGATTCATCTCTCTATGTACTGAAGTAGCAAAAACCACCTTTGCACTCCAAAAGGAGACATGTGTTAGTCCTTGGAGGCAGTGACTGTGAAAGCTGCACTTTCTTTGGAATTCCACTGACCAGTAGTGGAGCAGGAATGAGACACACTTAGTCACTGAAGACACATGTTAAACTGACTTATTCAGAAAAAAATGATCTTTAAAAAAAGTCTGAGTCAGGCATGGCGGCACATGCCTTTAGTGCTTGGGAGGCAGAGGCAGGTGGAACTCTATGAGTTTGAGGTCAGCCTGGTTCACAAAGTGAGTTTCAAGACATCCAGGGTTGTTACACAGAGAAACTTTGACTCAAAAGATAGGAAGGAAGGAAGGAAGGAAGGAAAGAAAAGAAAAGAAAAGAAAAGAAAAGAAAAGAAAAGAAAAGAAAAGAAAAGAAAAGAATAAAAGTCTGTTCTTACCAGGTATGGTGGTTCATGACTTTAATTCCAACACTTGGGAGGCAGAGACAGGCATAACTCTGAGTGTGAGGCCAGCCTGGTCCAGACAGCCAGAGTTACACAAAGAAACCCTGTCTTGAAAAAAAAAACAAAAATCAATCAAAACAAACAAACAAAAAAGTTTGTTCTTGGGGGATGGATTTTGTAACTTTAAATCCCCTACCACGTTTTAAAAAGGTACATATATATGTGTGTGTGTATGTGTGTATACACACATATATATACACATATATCACTCTGTGTCTTGACTATATAGAAAATATCTTAATATATAGTATATATATGAATATATATGAATATCTTAATATATAGTACATAAAATACGAGAAGGGGGAAGGAGGGAGAGAGAAGGAGAAAGAGAGAGAGAGAGTCTCTGTGTGTACCCAAAAAGGCCAGAAGCGGGCAGAAGATATCCTGGAGCTGGAGTTACAGGTGGTTGTGAGCCACCTGATGTGGGTGTGGAAACCGAATTTGAATCCTCTGGAGGAACAAGGGCTCTTAACAGTTGCATGATCTCTCTAGCCCCTAAAGTATAGCATCATCATTTGTTGTTGATGCTGAGAATGGCAAGGGCCAGCAGTCGAAGGAGCGAATACACTCCTCCTATGACTTACACACTTGAGATGTGGCCCATGTGTGTCTGCATTCACACACACACATCAGACACACACAACAATACTGAATCTGGTGATGACGATGATCAAAGCCTATTCTCCCTTACTCTATCTCTCGGGGGATGCAGGTGAGAGGATCCAGAATCTAAGGTCAATCCTCAATTACATAGAGAGTTCGAAGCCAGACTGGGCTACCTGAGAGTCTGTCTAAACAAAAGGAAGGACGTTGTACACTGTACACAGCTCAGGACATCATGCTAAATAAGCCAATCAGATACACACATGTGAGCCCACCGGCACAAGTGAGGATTATTACCGTGGCCGGCTAGGGCGAGTTCTTCTGTAGTAAAAACAGTGACTCTTGAACCTGGCTGGCCTGGAATGACTCCTCTGCCAACACAGCAGTTGGCTGCTCTGAGAGAAAGTACTAAGACAAACAATTCTGCCCTGCTGGTGTGTGAGTGAACATGATCTGTCCAGCACTGGCTGATCAATCTCTTATCCACAAAAACACAGAATGATCAACAATGGACACATCACATTGAATCCCATCAAAGCCACTGTAGGGAAATCGGAAGCTTGCACCAGCAGATGGCTTAGTCCCTCACCTGGACAAAGGAGGACTGCTAAACCCCAGGGTAAGGCAGAATCCACCCACCCTCCATGCAGAGTGTGTGTCAAGGATGGGCCAGTGATGAGCTTAATTTTGTACAGCACTCTTTATATGGTCGGAGCTCTGTATTTGGAGCTCTCTCTTCTACCTGAACCTGCTAGGTACCTTGGCAGCCAGTGTGGGAACAGCTCGGGGCTGGCTGATAAGGTCAACCAATCTGACCAGCTGAGGGCTGAGTGAGGTCAGCAGACTTGTATCAGTTCATTCTCTGGTTTAGGGAAGCCTCAGGGCCCCTGAGAGCTGTTTTCACCCTCTCTTATGTTCTGTTGTTTTGTTTGTTTGAGACAGAGTTTCTCTGTGTAGCCCGGGTTGTCTTGGAACTTGCTCTGATTCGGGAGCTACTGAGTACTGGCCTCAGTACTCTCTCAGGGTTCAGAACAGGACTTCTACAAGTAAAAACTAACTTGGGAACGGGATCTGAGGAGTAGAATGAAATGATTGACTTAGGCACGTCTTTTCCTGCATGTTTCTTTATTCCTTGGGGGAAGATGGAAGAAGGGAAAGGAAGTGACAGCAGCAGCATAGGGGCATTAGATATACGGTATCAGGGTAAGGGATAAGGGGTAAGGGTAAAAAAAGGGTAAGGGATAAGGCATAAGGCATAACGCTTAAAAAAAAAAAAAAGGTGATCTCCGTAAAGCCTTCAGTTTATATAGACATACATACACGTTAGCAATTCCATAGGCAGTAACAATAGTATCAAGGTATCAAGCATGTATTTACATAGAGTCACAAGAGCTGGGGGATCTGCCAAGGAGGTGCTTTACATCTCAGAGAGGGTGTGACTGTGAAGTTCCCCTGCAGTTGGTATACTGACCTCTGGGCTTGATTTGTGTTAGCATCTAGCTGATTGAGTTAGGAATCTCTAACTATAATAGGGACCTTGCTATTGACTCCAACAGGTGCCCAGGGGAGAATTTCTCTCTCTGAAGCTAGCTTTAGCAACTCAGTCCTTTTTTCTGTATAAACAGTTAATTTCCTGGGCTACCTTGAAACCAAGGTAAAGGGCAATACAAAATATTAGTAGCCTGTTAAGACAGAGCAGACCTTCCTGAGTCTGCTATAAGAGCAGACATATTACCTCCTTTCTTATCAGTGTAGTGTCAAGAAAGTCTGTGGGGGACTATTTTTCTGTAGATTTTGGCTATGAGAAAAAGAGTTGACTGAATCCTTTCACACCATGGCTTCATGGTGTTGGGGGAGGTACCCAGTTGCTCTACAGGAAAAATCAGGTTTATGCACTGCTGGGATACTACAGAAGGGAGAAATACTTTGATTTCACAAGATTTTTTTTACAGAGTTGACAGTGACTTATCCAAAAGGACAGATGTCTGCAAAAACAGGTTCTCCAAGTGGAGTGTCCATATACACTTCCTGTGGACAGTCCGAATGATCTGCCAGCTGTATATTTACTGTGTGATACTGTGGGCTCACCACAGCTCTGTAGACCAGGTTGGCCTCAAACTCACAAAGGTCCACCTGCCTCTGCTTCCCAAGTGCTGGGATTAAAGGTGTGTGCCACCATGCCCGGCCATCTTAGCTTTTCTGTAACCTACGTTTCATGAGTTTGATAAGTAGTGTTTAAGATTGGAATGGGCCTAGAGAGAAGCCTCATCTGTTAAGTCCTCCGGCGGTTCCTTTCTTAGCATCCACATGGTGACTCACAATTGTCTATAACTCTGGCCACAGGAGGTCCAACACCTTCTTCTGGCCTCTGCAGGCAAAACACTCATAGGCATAAGTGAAAACACTCATAGGCATAAGTGAAAACACCAAAACACTGGTGTGGAGTAGAGAACTCCTGATGGGCAAGACTGCGGTTACCAAGCAAGGTCAAGAGAAAGCAGGGAAACTGAGGAACTGGCAGATTGGTATTCAATAATCTCTGCCATTGCAAAAAGACACCCAATGTCTATGTTAATGTCACAGTAGTCTATAACAGTGAAACAGGTCAGTCAGATTCGTGGGAATCTGACTGCAGAGTGATGGTTGGTGGGGGGTGGGGTGGAGAATGGATTGTTGGTAGGGACAGTTTAATGATTTCTGTCCCTTTAAGAGACAAGCCACGCCCACTCCCTCCCCCATCTGCTGAGGCAGGCTGATCTTCAGTTTCCAGTCTGAGAGCTCTCTCTTTTCCATCTTCCTCTCGGAGAGGCAGCTTCTGCCTCTCTCCCCACTTCTCCCCTTCCCCCACTTCTGTCTCTCTCTTCTCTATCTCCTCTCTTTCTCCTTCTCTCTCTCTCTGTCTCTCCTCTTCTTCTCCCCTTCCCCCTTTCCCCTCCATAATCCTAATAAATGTTCAACTTTACCCTGCATGGCGTGCCTATCCATGTCTCTGGCTCCTGCCTGCCCGCCACGTGTCTCCCTGCCTGGGACCAGCCACTGCTCGGGGACTGGCAGCCATCTCTGCCTGGGACTGGCTGCTCTCAGGGCCTGCTGCCTGCTGCCACATGGCCTGCTACCACTGCTTGGGGACCTACAGCGTTTCTGCTGCCTACTGCTGCTGGGGATCCTGCAGCATTTTTAATTTTTTCCACAACAGACAGAGTCAATGCATTAAGCGGAAAGAGTGCTGGGGAGGGATGGAGTGTAGGTGATGGCTGTGCCAGAATGGACTCACGGGAACTGAGAGTTATGTTCAGGAAAGGTTAAAAGGGGACAAAGGAGTGAATGGCTGCCAGGGCCGGTGACAAAGTTCATGGAGCAGGTGAGGGGGTGAGACAAAGTGGACCAATGGCTGGACTCCCACACTGAGGCATCACTGGGGGCCTGAAGAAGTTGAGTGAAGAAGGTATGAGAAGACAAGCAGCCGATCTGAAACGGAACTGTGCAGAGGATTTCAGGGTGCTGGCTCAGGTCACAGTTGCCCTGGCTTACCCATCCATCCAACACAATTCTATCCCATTTTTGCTCTGGGCTGAGTCAAGCCTGCCTCCCACTTGCAGAAAATCTCCCTGGGATGATCCAGACATCTAGCAAGCTGGCAGAGAACTGAGAGCCTCCAGGCAGACAGGTCCTGGGTGCAGGGTTGGGAAACTGGGTGAAGGATGCTGGCATTCCTGTATCCAGCAGGACTGAGTGGGACAGTGTTGTCCTCAGAAGCCTCTCATCATCATTTGAATCCTGCATGGTCAGAGCAAGCCGTTCACTGAATATTTCCAGTCCCATTAACATGAAATTCAGCATCTACCTTCCTCCTTCTGAAGGCATGCACAACATACAGCACTTCTGATTTTCCTCCTTCCTTTTTGCATTGGTGAAGAGTAAACCCAGGGCTCACATACACACGGCAAGTGACATACCGCTGAGGGACACCCTCAGCACACAGTCAGTTCTGATATCCCCTGAAGAAAATTAGCCAGTTCCAAATCAATACACAGTTACATTTCTGCAAACCTCTTGTTACAAGCCTCCTTTGATGCAACTATTTTTTTTTTTGCTGTTCCTTTTGCATTCTCTCTCCTTTAAATATGTTTTTCTGGTTCTGTTTGTTTGTTGACAGGGTATCATGAAGTCCCCAGGTAGTTGAAAATGACCTTAAACTTTTGATTTCCCCACCCATTTAAATGCATTCTTTCTGTAAGACACACCCCAGGATCCCTGATCCAGGGAACCCTAGGCAGAGTTTCAGATATGGAACAGTTCACTTGTAACAGTTAAAACACTTAAAGAATGTCCTCATGGCAGTTAGGACCAGAAGGACACCGTTTATAGCCAGAGAACCAAACAAGGCTTGCTACTTTCCTTCATCCAGATACGGACGTATGTATTGAAAAGCTCACATTCATACTCATCTTTGTGCATATCCACAGATAACTCACAAGTGATGACTTGCGAGTTATAATTAAACTTTAGCAAATAGGCAATAAAAAATGCAAAATTCATGACTACTAAGAGTCACAGTGACTTTGCTTCTGAGCTGTTCTCAATCTCTGAGCCCGTGAATTGGGTATCTTCTGCCGGGTGATATTAACCTCCTGGAGACATGCTATAGGCTAAAACTCTACTCCTGACATTTGCAACGCCCTGAGCAAGGTGTCAGCTATCCCAGATGTCTGAGCTGAAGGATTCCCAGAGGCAGGAAAAATCCAGGAAGTGCCTTCATCTCTTGTCAGCTCCTTGTCCAGTGGCTGTGACAAACTAACTGATAAAAGCAACCTAAGGACAGAAAGGTTTATTCTGATTGTTTATTACATTGGGAGGGGGGCGGAGAAAGAGAACACAATGGACAACTAGCCAGAGTCATTCCTCTTCTTCCTCTGAAGGATCCTAGCATGAAAGGCCAGTCATCATCCTTAGCAGTAAGCCTCCTTAACTGTTGAGCCATGCTGGCCAAGGACTTGTTTATTTCAGCAATCTGAGGTGTTCATCTCTGTGGTAAGGCCTGGCAGTGAGAGCAGGAAGCAGCTGATGGCATTGCGTACAACCAGGAAACAGAGAGAGCTGAATGCTGGTCCTCAGTTGCAGTCTGGATCTTCAGAAGGACACCCCGGGACACCATGGGATGGTGGCATTCACATTTGGTCTTGGTTGTCCTTCCATAGGTAAGGAAACTCCTCCCAGACATGGTCAGAGGAATGGCGCCTAGGTGGTTTCAAATCTATGCAAGTTGAAAAGCAAGGTTAACTGCCATAGGCATATGAAAGTTTATATGAAAATAGTTTTGTTGTTTTGTTTGCTTGTTTGTTTAAGTCTCTTCAATAAGCTACACAGACTTTTTGTTTTGTTTTGTTTTCTTTTTTATTTTTCCAGACAGAATTTCTCTGTGTAGCCGTGACTGTCTTGGAACTTTCTCCAGGATGGCCTCGTACTCACAGGTAACTCAAACTCTTATTTTTAAAAGATATGCTTATTTTTTTGATTATGTTTGTGCGAGTCTGCACAAGTATATATTCATGTGCATAACAAAGCCCTGGGAAGCCAGAAGAAGGTGTTGGATTCCCTGGAACTGGAATTGGTTGTAAATTGCCATCTGGGTTCTGGGAACTTCTGTCCCCTGCAAGTGCAGTAAGTGCTCTTAACAGTTGAAGCATCTCTGCAGCCCCCGAAAAGTGAATTTTAAGCATAAGTTAATGTAACTGAATATTAAAATCTTAATTGTTTTTTTCAAAATAAAAGTCTGTTCAAGCCTATTGTGTCTTCTCTTTCCTAGGCATTTATTTAGCTTTTATAGCAAAGGCATCATAGTTACTGTAATTACCTCATGAACTCAAAGGCAATAGGAATTTCTCTACAGAAAAGAACACCCAACTCTTGCCAGTCAATTCCATAGTGTATTTTGAGTTAAACACCAGAGCAGTGGGGAAGTAGATGCCTTTCCTTTTGGGAAAGAATCCTTCATTATTCAAACTTGGACAGTCTCCCTGTTATCATGGGGATCTGACACCCCATCCTGCAGAGCAGTGTGTGTGTGTGTGTGTGTGTGTGTGTGTGTGTGTGTGTGTGTGTGTGTGATGTGGGGAGAGAAAGGGAGTCCAGCAGGGCACAGCCACAGGCCCTCTTTCCTTGGGCAGAGTTGTCACTTGTTTGTTTGAGTGAACAGATGGTGAAATATAGAGAAACTCCCTAAGGCCAGAATGGGGAGCTCAGCGCAGGAGATGAGTCAGCTTGTGCAAGGACCAGAGGAGAAGTATGGGTGTAAGGCAGACCCAGACACTGGGATGGGGACAAAGGGTGCTCCTAGCAGGATGCTAGCAGCTGTCTTCACACTTAGCCTCACAATGAACCAAACACATCTGTTTTTCCTCCCTAGGACTGGGAAGCAGACCAAAGCTCTGGGTGGTTAAATGATGTTCATCAGGTGTGAGGCAGAGAGCTCCTTTGTGTCAGCACACAAGGATAGCCAAGAGGGCAGCGAGAGGCAAACAGGCCCTTACATTTTTTTCTACAAGTTAGAAAGGACATCAAAGAGGGATGTGGAAGCCGGGCGGTGGTGGCGCACGTCTTTAATCCCAGCACTTGGGAGGCAGAGGCAGGCGGATCTTTGTGAGTTCGAGACCAGCCTGGTCTACAAAAGATAGTTCCAGCGCAGGCTCCAAAGCCACAGAGAAACCCTGTCTCGAAAAACCAAAAAAAAAAAAAAAAAAAAAAGAGGGATGTGGACAAAAGGACACATAAATCACGGAGAAAGAATGCAAAACTAGTTTTTTTTTCCCTAGTTTCAACTCTGTCAAAGTTTCCCCCCTCCATATTGGACATGGGACTTCAACTCTCTGGGTACTGGAGTACTAAATGCATTGCAAAAGGTTCCAGCCTGTGTTCTTCCTTTGATCAGTGACTGAATGGGGATATCTTTTTAATCCCACTGACCATTAGGGCAATAGGAATTAGATATCACTAGTCACTGAACACATTTGTTATGTTGACCCACTTCAGAAAAGTATTTTTTTTTAAAAAATTTGCTCTGTAGAGTGAGGGGTTTTATAACTTAAACTTTTTCTCTTTTTTCTTCTGCTTAATACTGTATCAAATTATCCTACTAT
Organism: Dicrostonyx torquatus; assembly: GCA_028555095.1. Lineage (NCBI taxonomy): Eukaryota > Metazoa > Chordata > Mammalia > Rodentia > Cricetidae > Dicrostonyx > Dicrostonyx torquatus. The sequence continues at coordinate 4,141,887 of JAQHUG010000146.1, read as the reverse complement.
AGGGCTGGAGAGATGGCTCAGTGGTTAAGAGTACATGCTGCTCTTCCAGAGGACCTGGGTTCATGACTGTCTGTACTCCATGTTCCAGGGGCTCCAATGCTCTTTTCCATGGGCACCAGACATGAACACGGTACACAGATATGCATGCAGCCAATGGGTACACAGAAAATATTAAAAAATAAAATTTAAATAATAGAGTAATATGCAAATTGTATTGCTATACATAAAATAAAACAAAATATGGCTTTTAGAATCTTAGCCTACTGGTCAAAGATACTGTGTCAGAAGCCTGAACAGGCACAGTCAGGACCAGAAATCATCTAGCTTCCAGTTCCCCCAACTCTTGCCTTCATTGACACCTGCCAATCTCATTTTTTATTTTGAAATGACACTTTGACATGGAAACTTCAGGCCCTGGCAGGTGGTGGTCTGTTATCCTAGTTACTTATGAAGCTGAGGTAAGAGGGACAGAAGTTGAAGTCTAGGCTGGACTAAAGACTGAATTGAAAGCCAACTGAGTAACTGAAGGAGACGCATGTCCTAAGGGGGTGGGGGCTGGGGATGGGGTGGAGGCTGAGAGTGTAGTTCAGCGGTAGAGCATTTGCCCAGCATGAAGGAGGCCCCTGGTTCAGCTCCTAGTACTGTAAAATTAAACAAGGGACTGGAGAGATGGTTCGGTGTTTGAGAGCACAATTACTCTAACTGGAGTTCAATTCCAAGCACCCATCTGACAGCTCACAACTCTCTGTAACTCCGGTTCCAGAGGCTCTAACATCCGTTGGGCACTGCATACCCGTGGTGCACAGACATACATGCAAGCAGAATACTCATACACATGGGGAAAAAAACCCTTAGTATCTTCTTTAAAAAGAAAGAAACTCTCCTATCTCTCTCTATAAATTGAAAACGTACAGAAAGCAAAATAAATAACTGCAAAAACAGAAAACCTGCAAGAAAATAAAGGAAACAATAATTCCTTTTTAGATAGTGGCATCTCCCTTGTAATAAAGAAAAGGAGAGAGTGTCCCGGGCATGCCATCCAGGACCTTAAAGAAACAGAATGAAAAGACCCACTTCTGTCCAGCAAGCACCCAAGCCTAGGGTTTGGGAAAGCCCACGAGGGCGGAGGCGGGGCAGGAGTCCTGTAAGCCCATTGGGCCTCCCACTGGCTTATTTGCATGGTCTGAGTGGGGCGGGGCATCGGGTGACGTCATCCAAGGACGGCCAGAGTTGCTGCGGCTCCCTAGGCTCAGAGCTGCAAACAGGGAGCCGAGCTGAAGCTGAACTGCAGCGCCACCCTGAGCGCCGATCACCATGTACGACCCAGAGCGCGGCTGGAGCCTGTCGTTCGCCGGCTGCGGTTTCCTGGGCTTCTACCACGTCGGGGCCACGCTGTGTCTGAGCGAGCGCGCCCCGCACCTCCTCCGCGATGCACGCACCTTCTTCGGTTGCTCGGCCGGTGCACTGCACGTGGTCACCTTCTTATGCAGTCTCCCTCTTGGTGCGTTCACGGCCACCACCCAGGCCCCGTGCGGGGAGGGGCTCTCCACCTGGGGAATAGGTAACACCTTCCGGGGAACCTGTCCAGATAGCTCTCATCCTTCCCGGTGCCGTGAAGCCCGGCGTGGGATTTCCGAGGGCGGGAGGCAGCGGGCGCGCTATGCATCGGAGACGCTTGAGCATCTTCTTCCCGCTCCCATGCCCTGGTTTGAAATGGGTCCTGCACCCGGGTCCTGCCAGCTGGGCTTTCCCGGATCAGGAGAGAACAAAGTGCAGGTATCAATGCAGGGGCGGGCTCCTTTGGTCCTTGTCATCAGAGCCGCGGAGGGTTTGTCCTGTGTGTCTCTGGCTAATGTACCATGGTGGGCGCTGCCAGGGGAGCAGAAGGAACCCAGATTTGAACACCTTTGGTGGGAGTTCGACCCTCTGGCCGCCTTGAGAGGTGGCTGCTAGGGGTGGGGTGCGTGGCTTAGGAAAGTATCTGGAACCCTCCCTAGAGATTGGAATGGATTCCCAGACAGGTCCAGTTCTTCTCTTCTGTCTTCACTGACCTGGGCCAAGCCGCCCCTCCCAGATCGATGTCACTGGCAGTGACATTCTGGGCATTTGAATCTTGGCCTAATTAAACATTTGCCCATGCACGCATCCATGCGCAAGAGAAGGTGAGTTTACTTCTCTCACCCCCCAAACTATTAGGACAGCTAGATGCTTTTAAGATTGTGGGCAGGGCCTGGCTAAGTGCCCCCCCCGGGGGGGGAGCTGCTGACACCTAAAGGTCCTCAGGCAACACGATAATGCATGCCCCTTATCAACCCTCATTGATCTGGGCCTCTCTAACGCTTTACTCTTTGTTCAGCTGGCCACAGTCAGCCGGGAGTGACTTTGGCAGGCACATGAAAGCCCCTGCTGGTGAGCGGAGCTCTGTCATTGGATAGAATCAGTGAGCAGACCCTGAGCTGATGGGACTCAGGGATTAGAAGACAAGCATGTCTGGCTGTGTGCCTGCTTGCTGTCTTCCCCAGTGAGGGAGGGAGACAGGAGCAAAGGTCAGAGAGAGTGGCCTCTGGGAAGGCTTGACCAGCCTAATGGCCATTGCCCACCTGGGCTTCAGCACTGACCAAAGGCATTTCTTACATGGAGGCCACTGGACCTCTGTATGAGTGGATGATTATTGAGACAAGGTTTAAATGCATTGACCCCAGGAATCTAAAATATACCCACTTTCATATAGAGCAATGTTTCTCAAACTGTGGGTGCAACCTCTTGGGGGGGATCAAATGATACTTTCACAGGGTTGCCTAAGACGATCAGAAAATACAGATACTTCCATTATAATTTATAACAGCAAAATTACAGTTATGAAGTAGCAAAGGAAATAATTTTATGGTCTGGGGTCACCACAACATGAGGAACGGTATTAAAAGTTTGCAGCATTAAGGATGGTTGAGAACCACTGGTACAGTGGTGTTAACAGGGACAGCTTATGGCTGTCCTATCAGGTCACAGAGAGGCCAGGGGTACAGGTTACCTCTGGTGGGGGCTGCTGAGGTGCATTGCCCAGGGCTGTGACATGCACAGGCCCTTGGGCCACCTGAGTGTTGTCTAGACTTGGCAGAGGAGATGGTAGGATCTGCCAGTAGTGTGTAAGTTCACTCTCGAGCCAGGCTCAGCAAGGGGGTAAGGTTTGCTGGGAGTCTTGGTTAGAGGTGGACCAGGACAGGCTGGGATATGTCTGTCTTTGTGGAATTCAGGATTTGTGCGCTTGGGGCTAGAAGAGGTGGTCGTGGTACCAGGATAGAGTGGATTGGCCAGAGGGCTTTGGGCTGGAGAGGGAGGGCAGACGAAACACAAATATGCCATGCACCCACTGTGCAAACTGGGAATTCTGGGCTTAGAGGCTTCCGTGGATACTAGCCACTTAAGCAGCCTATTCTGAGGTGAGCATTGAAGATGTTATTTTACTCAATCCTTTCTGTCTCCAAAAGCAAGTAAATTTTACTTTTGTTGAAAAAGGCAGTCTAGTGGCTGGAGAGACGGCTCAGTGGTTAAGATCGCTTACTGCTCTTGCACAGGAGTCAAGTTCAGTTCCCAGCATGCACTTGGCAAGTTACAGCCACCTGTATGTAACTCTAGGCCCTGGGAATGTGACACTTTCTTCTGGTCACTGTGGACTCTTGCACACATGTGCACATAAGCTCATGTACACACAAGCTTATAAATAAATTAATCTTTAAATTTTTTTTCTTTTTTTTTGGTGTTTCGAGATAGGGTTTCTCTGTATTTTTGGAGCCTGTCCTGGAACTAGCTCTTGTAGAGCAGGCTGGCCTGGAACTCACAGAGATCCGCCTGCCTCTGCCTAGTGTTGGGATTAAAGGCATGTGCCACCACTGGCCTGGCTAATCTTTAAATATTTTAAAAGGCCACCTGAGGGATAGATGGGTGGCAGAGCACTTTCCTCAGTAAGGGGTGAAGTTGAGGATAACATTTAGGTCCAGGCCTGCATTATTTCTTCTGTACCCACTAATGTTCAGTCCGTTTGTGCCAAGGTTGGGGTGCTGATATGTTGGTGGCTTGTGACTTTATGGACACACAGGTAGGAGTTCTCACATACATGGGCCGAGCACCATCCATAGAATACACAACTCTTGCCATTCAGGCCATTTTATATTTCTTAGTTGCTCCATTGAATAAAGTCAGGCCAGGGTGAAATTGAATTTTTTGAGCCATACCCAGAATATTATCACTTTGTAAATGACTCTAAACCACTGTTAAAGAGATAATGTCACCTAGTAAACCTCTGAAATGTAGCCTCCTCCAAAGTGCTCAGTATGACCAAAATACAGGATGTATTGTATGGTATCTTAATTGGGACCAGCCACAGTCTGGGAGCTCTGTGTGGTTTCTGGTCTCCAATGTGACATCCTGTTCTGTGTGTTTGTCTTCTGTCCCCAGATCACATCATAGAGAGTCTCATGGACCTTGTGTGGAAAGCCAGGAGCCGCAGCATGGGCTCCCTCCATCCCTCCTTCAACCTTAACAAGTGCATCCGAGATGAGCTCCGGGAGAGCCTCCCGGACAACGTCCACCAGATCATTTCCGGCAGGGCTTGCATCTCGCTCACCAGGGTGTCGGATGGGGAGAATGTTCTTGTGTCTGATTTCCATTCCAAAGATGAAGTTGTGGATGTAAGTATAAGTCCTTTGCCTCTCTGGGTGTGGTCAAATGAAAAAGCAGTACAGGACTCTTGTCTCACTGGACTGGGGCCATATAAACGCTGTTCATCCGGTGAATTGGATGGAGCGCATGGAAGCTCTACTATGTCAGGACTTTAATTCTCTTAATTTTTCCAGAGCTAGGGAAGGAAGACAGATGTAGGCAGATTTTTCTGTCCCTCCAGCCAGCTCCCAAATAACAAAACAGAGACTTCTTATTAATTACAAAAGCTTGGCCTTAGCTTAGGCTTGTTTCTACCTAGCTCTTATGACTTAAATTAACCCATTTCTATTAATTTATGTGCTGTTGCATAACTCATGGCTTGTTACCTCTCCTCCTGCATGTCCTGCTTCCTCTGCATCTGGCTGGCAACTCTCTACAGCTTTGCCCTTCTTCTGAGCATCCTCTCTGCCCCTAAGATCTTGTCTAGCTATTGGCTGTTCAGCTTTTTATTTTTTTATTTTTTTGGTTTTTCAAGACAGGGTTTCTCTGTGGCTTTGGAACCTGTCCTGGAACTAGCTCTTGTAGACCAGGCTGGTCTCGAACTCACAGAGATCCGCCTGCCTCTGCCTCATGAGTGCTGGGATTAAAGGTGTGCGCCACCATCGCCCAGCCAGCTTTATATTAAACCAATCCGAGTGACAAATCTTCACAGAGTACCAAAAAGATTATTCCACCAGATAAGGCCTTGGGCCTATCAGACAAGTGTTCTTCTGTGCAACCACACCCACAAAAGTTTCTCTTCCTCTTTCAAGACTCAGAGAATGGGTCCCGCTCCCCAACCTATAAATGTTGGCAGTGAAGATGAGTTTTTTTGAGTGCAGCTTCTCCAGGATGGGACCATTCTTACTTACCTCTAGTCTCAAGATCAAGAATAGAGAAGATAATTTACCATATCAAATGCCATGTTGGGCCATATACACACACACATAGACATATGTGTATGTGTGTGTGTATATATGTATATATACATATATGTGTGTATATATGTATACACACACACACACATAGACTTTTTATAGTTCTTAAATGAATAACTGCATTTGACTGAATGTGAGTCCCTATGAGGCTGCACATGTGGCCAGCAACCCTTCATGTGTCTAGTTATCCTCTTGAATTTCTAGTCGCTTCTAAATTGCCCACTCTTATCTGTTCTCAGTGGACAGTATGCTGTCCATCACAATGATTCTCAAAGTTTGGTCTGTGGAACCACTGGGTCCATATGGCCTCTAACTGTCTCCCTGAGAGAGGGAGGGCCTGGGTCTGTGCTTCCTGTAGCCCCTAGGCAAGATGCATGGTTCCAGCCCCTTCTGCCACTGAGTCAACAGTGTGGTCAGCCTGGGGTCAAGGACAGAAGATCGAAGTGTGCTGGCAAATGGTTATAAGGAGCTGGTATTGCTAAGATCCAAGGGCCACAAATACGAGTGTGAGTGGCATTCATTCACCCAGGTGTTAAAAAACCTATTGTGTGCAGTAAGCCTTTCACTTGTGCTGTCACTGGGGGAAGTAGAGAAGGGCACAGGGAGGTGCTGGTCCTGTGACTGCCATGCCCCTTTGTCCTCACAGGCCCTGCTGTGCTCCTGCTTCATCCCTTTCTTCTCTGGTCTAATCCCCCCTTCCTTCAGAGGAGAGGTAAGTGTATATGGGGGGGTAAGAGTAGGGGTGCAGCTGAGTGTTTGAGGCCTCCTTTGCAGTGACCTGGGCTCGAGCACTCATGACTCTAACTGCAGAGCTGGGATCTTCAGCCTGGAGGACAGAATTCATCCCAGGAGTTCCCATAGGCTTGATCCAGACTCACACCCCAGGAGTGTCTTTCACTTCCCTGTCTGCTATCTGTTTGGATACACTGGCCTGGCTCCCTTAATCTGCTCTTGAGCACCCTGGGGATCCTCTTGGTGGCCTAATTAAAGTGTAAGATGCTTAGGAATTAAATTACTCTTGAAGGTAGTTAGTTTGCAGGGGGAATACAGGATGGCTTTGCATTTCATCTTTTTAATCTTTTAGACAGTGTATAAGTGTGGAATTTTGGCTAGAATCCTCCTAAGTACTGGAACTAAAAGGCAAGTGCCACCACACCCAAGAGAGGAAAAATTTAATTTTTTTTTGGTATATATACCACGTGTGTCCTTTGTGGGCATAGCCCAGGACTGGGTTACTAGGGACCTTAGCCATTAAGCACATCTTGGATCCTGATATTGGTTCCCAGCCATCTTGTGACATAATGTAGACATATGATCTTCCCAGAACTAAGTGGAAGGGACCCAGGAGCATCTTGGTGACGTCCCGTGACTTTCTAGAATGCTTTACTTAGGAAGGAGGGTCAGGAGTTCAAGGCCAGCTGTAGCTACCTAAGACTCTGTCATGAACATGGTGACTTGCATAGGTAATCCCAGCAATCAGGAGACTGAGGTGGGAGGAATGTGAGTTCAAGGCTTGTCCCCTCTCCCTGAAAGAAAAGTGTTACAGGAAAACAGACTCAATTAAATGCCTTGTTCTAGATCTCTTAAGCAGCAAAGGGAGTCTGGATTTGAACTTGTGGCCATGTGTCTCCTTTCAGGCAGGGTTCATATCACACTCTGTCCCTAAGACATATAGCACCCCTAGTTTATATAGCCCCTTTAAACATGTGATAGCAACTCACCTATGGGTATCCACCTGGCCTTTGGATTTGCCAAGCACAACACGGGGTGGATTCTCATCTCCACATGTCTGTCTGCCTGGCACTTTTGCACAGTGGGCATCCTATGCAACAGTACACAGCAACCTTGAAAGCCAGTAAGAAATCACTGAAAAAGTGGTTCCTGGGCCACCATCTCTGCTGCAGTGTCTCAGAAAACAGCATCATCCTTTCCCTCTTCCTTACAGCGGTACGTGGATGGAGGAGTGAGTGACAATGTCCCCCTGCTGGATGCCAAAACCACCATCACAGTGTCCCCTTTCTATGGCGAGCATGACATCTGCCCCAAAGTCAAGTCCACCAACTTCTTCCAGGTGAATGTCACCAACCTCAGTTTCCGCCTCTGTGCTAGGAACCTCCACCTGCTGACCAGAGCACTCTTCCCACCTGATCTCAAGGTGAGTGGGGTGCTAGGGTGCTGCTCTCTGCCTCCCCCTGTTAGTCCCTCCATGAGTGACAGGAATAGACTGTGCCATGAGAGTGACTCAGAAAGGTTGCTGTCCTAGAGATGGTTGGTCATTCCCTCTGATGACAGCCTCCACTGGGGATCACATGGGTTGATCCAGAGTTCAGACTCTACTTGCAGGAATTGGGGTCTAAAAATTCAAGGGGGGATGGTGTCTAAGTTTTTTTTTTCTATTATTGTGATTTTGAAAATCCTGACAAGAGCAGGTTTTCTAAAACAATTTATTCCGGGAAGTCATGCGGCAGCATCTTAAAGCAGTTGCTCACATCAAGGCCACAATCCAGAAACAGAGCTGTTGCAAGGATCCGCTTGTTTGTCCTGGCTGCCCAGAACCAAAATAATTACACAGAAACTGTATTAATTAAATCACTGCTTGGCCTATTAGCTCTAGCTTTTTTTTAAAAAAAAAAATCTATTTTTATTTTATGTACATTGGTGTTTTACCATGAATATTAGGTCCCCTGAAATTGGAATTGCAGATTACAGACAGGTGTGAGCCACCATGTGGGTGCTGGGAATTGAACCGGAGTTCTCTGGAAGAGGAGTCAGTGCTCTTAGCCACTGAGCCATCTCTCCAGCCCAGCTCTAGCTTCTTATTGGCTAACTCTTATATTAATTTAACCCATTTCTAGTGATGAATGTGTGCTGCTGCCCAGCTTCCTTTCCACTTATAAAATCTAGGATCCTAGCCTAGGGAGTGGTACCACCCACAGTAGTCATGCCTTTCTACCCCAATTAACACAGTCACTATAAACCTTCCAGAGGTCCTGAGTTCAATTCCCAGCAACCACATGGTGCCTCACAACCATCTGTAATGATATCTGGTGCCATCTTCTGGCTTGCAGGGACACATGCAGGCAGAACTCGGTATACATAATAAATAAATGAATCTTTTTTTTTTTTTTTAAAAAAAAAAAAAGCCCACAGACATACTCAGAAACCCATCTCCTAGGTGACTCTTGATTCTGTCAAGTTGACAATTGGCACTACCCACAGTAGGGTAGGTGGAGTGGTACATACCTGTATCGCATCACCCAGGATCCTGAGGCAGGAAGATGGAGACCTTGAGATCAGTCTGGGATACCTAAAAAGACCCTTCCTTTAAAGAAAAGAAGAGGACTGGAGAGAATGGCCTAAAGGTGAAGAACATACTCTTGTGGTTCTCGTGGAGGACCTAAACTCGGTTCCTGACACTCACATCTTGTGGTTCTCGTGGAGGACCTAAACTCGGTTCCTGACACTCACATCTTGTGGTTCTCGTGGAGGACGTAAACTTGGTTCCTGACACTCACATCTTGTGGTTCTCGTGGAGGACCTAAACTTGGTTCCTGACACTCACATCTTGTGGTTCTCGTGGAGGACCTAAACGTGGAGGACCTAAACTTGGTTCCTGACACTCACGTCTTGTGGTTCTCGTGGAGGACGTAAACTTGGTTCCTGACACTCACATCTTGTGGTTCTTGTAGAGGACCTAAACTTGGTTCCTGACACTCACATCTTGTGGTTCTTGTAGAGGACCTAAACTTGGTTCCTGACACTCACATCTTGTGGTTCTCGTGGAGGACCTAAACGTGGAGGACCTAAACTTGGTTCCTGACACTCACGTCTTGTGGTTCTCGTGGAGGACGTAAACTTGGTTCCTGACACTCACATCTTGTGGTTCTTGTAGAGGACCTAAACTTGGTTCCTGACACTCACATCAGGCACACAACTGCCTGTAACTCTAGCACTAGGGAACCCAATGCCTCTGGCTTCTGTGAATATCTGCATACATATGAAGATACCTACATAAATAATTAAAAGTGAATCTTAAAAATAGACACACAAGCAAGGCATGGTGATGAGCCCCTTTAATCCCAGCTCTCAGGAGGCAGAAGCAGGTGAATTTCTGTGAGTTTAAGCCCTGCTTGGCCTATATATGGAATTCCAAAACCTCCAGAGCTACAGAGAGAGACCTTGCCCCAAAAACAAAAAAACATGGGACCTTAAGATGACTCAGTGTGTAAGGTGATTGCTGCCAAGCATGAAGACTGAATTCATCCCTGGAAACACATATGGCAAGAGAAAGAACCAACTCCTATAAGCTGTCCCCTGACCTCCATATGCACACATGAGGGCACACACATGGACACACACTCACGCACGCGCGCACACACACACAGAAAGAGAGAGAGAAAGACAGAGAATTTTAAAATGAAGCAGGGGCACTGACCCAGACATTTGGGTTTTCTTTTTTTCTGATGCTGAGGATGGAAACCAGGCAAGGATCTCTGCACTGAGCCACGTTCCCCAACCCTCACTGTTGGATTATGGGTAAGGTCTCACAGCTGAGCCATGCTTTCTGATCCTCACCCTCACTGGTGGGTTTGGGCAAGAGCTACACTGCTGAGTCACACCCCCAATCCAGAACTTTTTTCATTTTGGTTCCTAATGTGATTCTGATTTTCACCCTGGTAAGGAGCCACCACACTCAGAGCTCCCTTTTCTGACTGGTGTTTTAGTGCAGCAACTATGTATCCGCAGGTCTCTGGAGAGAACCAGGCTGCATGTGCCCACATTGCTCACCAAGCATGATTCTCAGCCATGATTGTCCAGGGACACTTGGGGTAGTACCATGTTAGCTAGAGTGATGGCTTAGCCCCAGCCCCAACCTGTCTGAAATACAGCTCCTGCTGGCAGAGTCTCTGTGGAGAGGACATTGGCACTGAGACCTAGGGAAGCACAGAGTCAGGCGGACCCTCTCAGGGGCCCTCCAACACATCAGGGCTTTGGATGTCTTTGGTCCTCAGAGGACATGGCGGTCATGGTCCCTGTGGTTCACCTGCCTGATTTGCTCACAGGTGTCGGGAGAGCTGTGCTTTCAAGGCTACCTGGACGCCTTCCGGTTCCTGGCTGAGAACGGTAGGTCCTGGCTGGGGTGACTGCAGAGTCCCTCAATTCTGTCACCCATCCTCATGGCCTTCCCCACCACCTCACTCTGCCCACCTCTCTCTCAGCTCTATGGGATAGGAAACCTTTGCCCATTTTATAGATGGGATGCAGGCTGGAAGGGAGAGACCAGCAGATCACAGGCAAACATCCTGAGGCAGAGCTAGGATCTGAACCTGGGCAGCCTGACCTCACTATAGGGCCCCTCCTCTGTAAGCCGCTTGTTTCTTTCCCTTTGCACTCTTTTGTGAGTCTTTAGCATAATGGGCTCAGGTTTGACATGGTTTGGGAGGAGTTTCCAGATGAGGCCATCAGTTTCTGGTCCCCAGGCCATTATGGGTCTCACCCACTGGATGAGTGTTCTTCTTAGCTGGCACCTGTACTTGAGTCATCAAGCTCACCTGGTTGACCATGTATATGTAGTCACACAGTGGAATGACATTTTGACATCAAGACTATCTTAGTTTACACAGGTACATCCCACAGTCACACAGTAAGGAAAGCTGTTCTTTAAAAAAAAAAAAAAAAAAAGTCTGCCCGGCAGTGGTGGCGCACACTTTTAATCCCAGCACTCGGGAGGCAGAGGCAGGCAGATCTCTTGGAGTTCGAGGCCAGCCTGGTGTACAAGAGCTAGTTTCAGGACAGGCTTCAAAAGCTACAGAGAAACCCTGTCTTGAAAAACAAAACTAAAAACAAAAAACAACAACAACAAAAAGAATATGTCTCCTGTCATAAACTGGGCCTAGTAACATCGACCTGTCTTCTCAGCTACTAGGTTAAGATAGGAGGATTACAGTTCAAGGCCTACCCTGTTTGCCAAATGAGTTCAAGGCCAGCCTGGGCCAGTTAGTGAGGCCCTGTCTCAAGAAATATAAAAAAAGGAATTTGTATTTATTTATTTATTGGTTTTTTTGAGACAAGGTTTCTCAGTAGCTATGGAGCCAGTTCTGGAACTCTCTGTAGACCAGGCTGGCCTTGAACTCACAGAGATTCGCCTGCCTCTGCCTCCCAAGTGCTGGGATTAAA
>JAQHUG010000146.1:4066312-4129322 GCA_028555095.1 Dicrostonyx torquatus | reverse complement strand
TGCCAGACATTCTGCAGGACACAAAAGAAAGTGACTGACAAACTGCCAATATAGGTGGAACTGTCTTTGAAATTTCCTGCTTCATGGAAAAGTCTGCTAGACACTATGGGCCTGTAGGCTGAAGATTGGATGCTCCAATGGTACAGAAGAACTTTGGGTGACTGTACAGGCAGCGAGATGTCTCTGTCAATTCTAGAGTTTTGGAAGTTGCTTATAATGCACTTCCTGTTTACTTAGGTAATATTGTATCCCTCTGGAGTCTTTAATGGAGTTGGAGAATTTATAGTTATAGTTTTCCTTAGTTATGGTAAAAGATAAAGTAGATATAAATATTGTAACTGTAATTATTGCTTGATATATAGTGAGACCTTGACTCAAAGGAATGAGTCAAAAGCATGAGAGAGGGAGAAAGACAGACCAGGTTTCGATATGGCTCTGCCTGCCTCTCGGTACTTGGAAGCCGTGTGGTGGAAGGGTGTCATCTTGGACACCAGACCTGGCTCTGCCAAGTAGTGGCCATGTGACTTTGGATGAGTCTCTGTGCTTGTGACTTCTCAGGTGACAAGTGGAATTGATGATTCTCATAGCTGTTGAATGGCTACTGTGCTGTCGTTCAGGGCCTGGAATTTAAAGTGCTCAGCCTGTGGGAGAAGAGTTATTTCTTCACTGTAGTGTTTGGCTCTGAAGCAGAGAGAATCCCACATAGCTAGAGTGTGAGCAAGCACGCAAGGCAGGGACCACACTCCCATCTGCTGGGCTGCACGCACGGCACGTCTAGCTCTGATGTGTCCACCTTAATCCACGCCTTGTGTGCCTTGTGAAGGCATGAAGTTGCTGTGTTGTCTCACCTCCCCTGCTGTCTGGGGCTGAGTGTGGCTGGTTGAATGACAACTGTCTCCCATCTCTGCCCTCGTGCATATCTCCATGTTCTTTGCAGGCATCTGTAATGGGCCACAGCCCAGCCTGAGTCTGTCCCCAGAGGAGATGGAGCCAGAAGCCTCACCTCTCTGCCTGGAAAACAGCAAGCCTGTGGGGAACCAGCTTCCAGTCAGCCTGTGCCTTACAGCTGTGCCTTGGGATGACAGCATCAAGGAGACCCTGTCCCCCAAGCTCAGCACAGGTACTGCTGTACTGGGGCAGGATGAGACCAGGGGCATGCCAGGCAGTGTAAGCAACTGGGCTGCTTGCTGTGTGTGACAGGAAAAGGTGACATTCTCCAGCTTCTGGGGACAGGCCATAGAGACATCATAGAGATGTCCCTGCTGCATAAACTGGCCACTGCCACCTATCCCTTTACCTTGAATTCATGACCAGGAGGAACGCTGATCCAATTGAGCCCAGGTTACTCACATGGGTTCCAGCCCAGCAGCCGGATCCAGGCCCACCCTGCCAGGCTACCTCCCTCCTCGTTCCAGCTCTGATCAGGGCCGTGGATATGAGGAAGGACCTGGGGTCCAGCCTCTGTTTCTCAACTCTTAATTCAGAATGCCTTTGGGGTCACTGCTGTCCACTTGTCTACTTGTCTCTCCTTAGCTCCCTTTTTAGCTTAGCTCAGCCACCATTTTTTTTCTGCCATGTGATATTTTTTTATGTCATTGTCATTCGCTGCTGAGTAGACAATGACATGTTCTAAATGTTTGTGTCCCTCAAAATTCCTATGCTGATAGCCTAATGTGGTATTGTTCTTAGGAGGTGAAGCCAGGAGACTCAGGAGTTCAGGGCAAGCCTTGGCTACATAGTGAGCTCTGAGTCGGCCTGGGCTACATGAGACCCTAGCTCAAGAACAAAAATGACTCTCATCCTGAAATCCAAGCTCCCAAGGGGATGGCATTGGGAGGCATGCACTGGGACCACTCCTGAGGGCAGAGCCTTCCAAATGAGATTGGTGCTGTAAAGAGGGCCGTTAAATACTCTCCAGTCCTTTGACCCACAGTGGTGCAATCTATGACCTGGCTCTCACCGCACACCAGTGTCTGCTGGAGCTAACAGTTGGTCTTCCAGTATCCAAATCTGTGAAGAGTCAGCGCTTGTTGTGGCCGGATAACTGTAGCATGTGACCATGGTCTGGTCTGCCAAGTCAGACAACCTAGTCCACAGAAAGCTTCCAGCCAGGCCCAGGAGAGACTCAGGCGTGATTGAACCCAGTGTCTGCCCTCCAGGAAGTAGCTGCTCAGTGGGAGGTGTCAGGAGGTCATCAGGAGATAAAGGGTAAAGCTACCGAAGAAAGAGGCAGAGGCAGCTGCCGGGTGGAGTGTGGCCAAGGGTGGCTGGAAGCTGTGTGCGCCTTCATCTGGAAGCATGAGAGAGCCTTAGGCCTAAATATGGGCCAGCAGAGGGGAGGAGGGAGGGAGAGATGGGGCTCTTCCATTTGTTCTTTTCTCTCTGAGACTATCTCACTGTGTAACCCACACTGGCCTCAAACTTGAAATCCTCCTGCTTCACCTTCCCAAGTGCTGGGATTAGAAGCCTGAACCACCAGACTTGGCTAGAGTTTGACCTTTGCTATTAGAGGAATGGCTCACAAACCTCAGTGTGTCCCATCTGAGCCACTGCCAGTCCTTAGGCTCCAGGCTTCCTCTATTTCAAAGCTGGCCAGACCCCGACAGACAGAGGGGCTTGGATCCCGGTATTCTCAGGAGCCATACAGACATGAGTTTCCAAATTGCCATTTGCAGCTGTGAGTGAAGCGATTAAGGACAGGGATGGCTATCTGAGCAAAGCCTGCAACCTCCTGCCCATCAGGATCCTGTCGTATCTCATGCTGCCCTGCACTCTGCCCGTGGAGTTGGCCATCGCTGTGGTCCACAGGTAAGCATCGAAGCATGGTGTGGCAGTTCAGGGAGCTAACGGTGGCTTTGGCCCAGGCTGGCTGTATGTGTTACAAGATGGAGCCCCTGGGAGAGGCCCTCTTACCTCCAGCCATGGGTATCTGCAGCATGGTATAAGTTCTGAAGCCATCTGGAGGCTCCTAGAGCTGGCAATGGCCTTAACTAGTCCCTAGTTTAGCCACTCATGATCCCCTGGGGAAACTGAGGTAGGGAGAGGTAGAGGCCACAACACTGCAGTCATTGAGCTGGTGAGTAGGAAGGCCATGTCTAGAAACAGATCCTTGCTGTCCTTGAGCCTCACATGCAAACAGTATTGAGCTGAGAGCCCCATGCCCTCTGGTCATGGTTGGTTGGAGGGTGTGAGTCTGTCAGCCGTTAGGACACAGAAATGAGATGGTCCTGGAACTTGGAAATGGGGCTCCCATTCAAGCAGCACAGCAAAGCACAGCTCGGCTCATTCTTCAGACTGTCTTGATTTAATACCTGGCTGCACCCCTTTTCACAGCTGTGTGGCCCTGGCCTAATGAACATACCCCTATGTACTTCAGCTTACCTCTGAAGAAACAGGAGGAGAGGTTCTGTGTGTGGCGTGTGCTCACATGTCCAGCTGGCAGCAACAAATTTGTTGCTAAATTGACATCCCTTACCCAAGAGTTTGACATTCCTTATCTATCGAGGGTTTGGATTTTTTGTTGCTTTAGAATTCTGGGTATTTGCATAGGCTTATAGTTAAGCAAGTTCAAACAGGTTTTAAAAAGTCAGAAATGTTTTGAGCATCATGCCATGCTAGAATGTTTCAAATTTGGTGGTACACACCTGTGGACCCAGTACTCTGAATGGAGGCTGAGGCAGGAACATTGGTAGTTCAAAACCACCCTGGCCACTGAGTTAGTTAAGGCTAGCTTGGGGTACCTGTAGAGGCCCTGTCCCTAAAACTGAATGTTACTGGGCATGTAACTCAGTGGTGGAGTGGACAGTTAGCATGGTTCAGTTCCCCAGTCCCAGTCCCATGAGGCAGGAGGAGGGAGGGAAGGAGAGGGAGGAGGAAGGGAGGAAGAGAAGGGGGACAGAGGTGTATCTGGAGGTTCTGGCTGTGCTATTTGCCTTGGCCCTCTCTTGGTGTCCTTGTCCTGTTTCATCTGGACTGGTGCCTTGGTTTGTAGATCAGGCTGGCCTTGAACTCAGAGCTCCTCCTGCCTCTGCCCTCCGAGTGCTGGGATTAAAGGTGTGCACCACCCCAGCTTTTTTGTGCACCATCCTTGTCTCTTTTTCTCGGCATTCTCCCTTGCTTTGCTGGAGCGGAACCTTACTGAATCCCTAAGGAGAGTGTTCTGCTGGCCTCCCCGAACCTCACCTGTTTTCTGCGTCTGACTGCTGTGCAGCTGCTCACAGAGAGACCTGCAGGCACAGAGTCTGTCCTCTGAGACCTAAGCCAGGCTTTCCTGGGGTTGCTCATGAGAAGCCCACTTCCACCTAGTTCTTCCTCTCTGTGGCTGAGTGGCTTTTGGTCCTTCTGCCCCTCCTTAGCTGGTCTTTCACTTCATAGACACTCTCACTTCCTCAGCCAAAGCCTGTCTCTTCTGTGGTTTGGGGACTGGACCATCTGTAATTATGTCTGTAACTCCTTTTTTTGGTCATGTCTCCCCTTTCTCTGCAGCTTTTGTGAGAGCTTTGCCTCTGGCTGGATTCTGGCCTTAAGAACCTTCTCTTTTTTACATTTTTCAAATTTTTGACTTTTTGCCTCCAAGCTGAAGTCTTCTCAAATAAACCTTCCAATCCCATTCTCTGAGTTATTTTTGGTTTGGTTTGTTCTTTTGAAATAGGGTTTCTCTGTGTAGCCCTGACTGTCCTGGAACTTACTCTGTAGACTAGGCTGGCCTTAAACTCAGAGTGCTGGGATTAAAGATGTGCACCACCACTGTCCAGCATTCTCCCTAGGTTAACATTAGCAGCATAAATGAACTTCTAAACTCTGGCTGGTCCTTTCTTCCTGTTCTTTTATGTGAGCATTCTCTTCTTGGTGTGTGTGTGTGTTTGTGTATGTGTGTAGTGTTGGGAAAAGGGTGTGGAGGGAGGGGTGTGTCTGTAAGTGCAAGTGTATGTGGGGGTGGGGGGTCTGTATGTTGAGGGTATTTTTACATTTTTTTATTGTCTTATGCGTTGATTGTGTGTGTGTGCGCGCGCACCTTTGTGCATCTGTGCGAGCACTATGAGGGCCACAGCCTGTGTGTGGAGGCCAGACGACAAATTTTTGAAGTTGGTTCTCTCTTTCCATTTTGTGGGTCCTGGAAATCAAACTCCAGGTGTCAGACAGGGCCAAAAACATCTTCACCCTGTGAGCCATCTCTCTGCCCCATGTGTCCACACTTCTGAGCCAGAATTTTATCTCCGCAGCCCAAGCTGACCTGGAACTTACCGTGTAGACCAGACTAACCTAAAACTCAAGTCAAACCTCCTGCCTCAACCTCTCATGTGCATGCAGGGTGTCAGGCATGATTCACCACCTCCCACCCATTTCTTATTTTATGGTCACTAGCACAGCTTCCAGGCTGTGGCTAGTGCTGATCCAGCTCACTGCTGCAGGAGACAGCTCTCCCTGGACTACCCTGCTGCCCTTGCTGGATGCTTGCATAAGCCACCAAGTTTTACGGTTATACCGTGCTCTTCAATGTCTGGCTTCCTCCTGTCTGGCTGAGGTTACCCAATCTCTTAGTTGTGTCAGCTGCTCACAGTCACAACCCAGCTTCTTAAGAAGCTAAAAAGCCCAACAGGTCTAGGCCAGACTGGCAAGAGAATGAAACCCTGTCTGAAAAGAAATAAATGTATCCCAGCCTGCTTCTCTTCATGGCAAACCCACCACTTGCATAAGTCTGCTCTGGGTAGGACATGTAGCAAGCTAGTCTTGTGTGCATCCCCTGTATTCCCATCTTAGCACCCTGCACCAGTCCAGCCTCTAATTTCTCCACCAAAATCCCTGGGCAGCTTTACTGATCCAGTGTTCCCTATGGAGTCAGCCTCCTGCTTTTGGCTGGCACTGACCAGCAACCTGCCTCTTGCCAGAGCCTACAAATGTTTTTGGTCCCCGTGGTACTACCCTTGGATTCGTAGTGGCAATGCACAGCTGGCCTTGATGGAGAGCCTAGGCCTAGGCCAGCACTTGCCATCAACCCTTGAGAAATTATGTTGACTGACCTCACAGAGCTGAGGCATTCCCCATTCATTCCCAGGGGCTTTCTGAAACCCTGAATGGCCTGGTTCACTTTAGGGGTTTTAGAAGGTTCACTGTTGTAATAGCAGCCTAGATCTGCCTTAGGGAGCTTATCGGATCAGGGCCAGAAGTGACACTAACGGCTTATGTGTATGAAGGCTACTGTTGAGAGATGACTGCTTTTTATTGACTTTTCTTCTGGTTTATCTTCAAGCTGATACAATGAACCCGTGTGTATGTGTGTGTGTGTGTAGTATGTGTGCATGTGTGTTTATATGTGCAGTACACATGCACAATGTCTTTGGCTTCCTTCCCACAGGTTGGTGATATGGCTCCCTGACATCCCTGATGATATCCAGTGGATACAGTGGGCAACATCCCAGGTGTATGCCCGCATGACGACATGTCTGCTCCCCTCCACCAGGTAAATAATTTGGCCTAGGGTATGTAGGCCAGATGGGCATCCCTGTTGATCCCAGAGCTTGGGTCATGACTTCCCTAGAAAGTCAGGCTCAGCCACCTGTCCCTCACAGAACAATTAGAGTACTAGTTAAAAAAAAAAACAACAACAACAGAGAAAGGAGATTTATTCACAAATAAAAAGGTTCAGGGACTCCCGTGCTCTCCAAGTTAATCTTTGGGGAATTAACAGGAGATTTAAGTTTAAACAGAGGTATGCTAAGTAGTCCTAGTTGCAGTGTGGTCCTGCCCACCCTTGTCTGGGCTCTAGGCTCTCCTCCAAGGTTCAGGCCAGACCTTCTCTCCTCAGTAGAAGCCTCCTGGGAAAATCCCAGTTCCTTGGCCTCAACTGTTTCAAAGGTCTGAGAGCCAAAGGGAGGGACACAGAACCACTGCAAGGTTTGCGCTCAGGCCACATGCAACAGTCTAGGAACATCTGACTCAGCATCGAGAGTAACAAGGGGGATCCTGAGGGCGACCCCGAGTCCACCAGAAATCCCTAGGCTGTGGAGGGAGAGGAATGGGAGGGTGGAAACAAAGAAGAGGAGTTGTGGACTCAGGGCACAGGGGAGATTAGGGTACTGAGCAGCATTGGTCTGCCTGTGGTAGGAACCCTGGGCAGCCTGGCATGAGAAAGGGGGAGCTTGCCAAGTGTGTGTGTGTGTGTGTGGCAGTTCCAGTGACTTACGAGAAGTGGTGCAGGAGGAGGTAGGGCATCTTGATGGGACAGCATGTTCCTGTGGAAAAAACCCATGGTTCAGTTGAGGGCTTGTTGGTGGGTGAAGCTGTGGGTAGCCACTGGGGGTGTTCAGGCAGTGGAGAAAGACACAGGCTTAGGGGATGGGGACTGTCACCTCAGCACTGAAGGCAGGAAGAAGCTGTGGCTCTGGGCTGCACTCCTGCAACGACCAAGTACATGATGGTGGCTCAATGACTGGCGCCACCCTCCCTGCACCTATTAGGTTTGGGGTGAGGAGTTCAAGAAGACACTGAACTAGATTACTGGGAATAGCTTATAGGAAGAGTTATTAATGCCATGGACAGACAGATGGACAGAGGGACAACGGTGTGGTGGGGCTTTCAGGCAGTTCAGACCCCAGCACCAGAGATAGACAGCATTGTGTGTGTGTGGGGGGGTGTCTTTGAAGAGACTCAGTCCACATGGCAGAGGAGGGAACCCCTTCTTAGACCTGTTGGGCTGAGGAAGGTTCACAGTAAGAATCTGCAGCCGGGCTCTTTGACTCCCAGGCAAGAGGCAGGAAGGGGGTGGGGAGCAGGATTGACATGCTTTTGATGTTGGAGACTCACTTCTCAGGTAGAGTATTGTGCACAGTGTCCCAGGGAAGTTCCTGGGAGGATCTATGAGGTGAGACCTGAGCAGAGGCTGAGTTCTAACCACATTCTTACAGTACTGGGAACCCGAGAGCCTTGGGGAAGGGCCTCCAACCTTACTTCCTTCTTTCCATTCAGATCCCAAGCACTCAAGAGTGAGCACCAAACATGCAAGCGTGGACATCACCCATTGCTACACAAGTCCCAGTGAGGCTCTGCTTGTTTGTAAATTGCTGGTCTCCTGGCTTCCTATGAACTTGGACATTCTCCCTGTGGGATGGTCCAGGAGGGGCCAAAGCTGAGGCCACCCTGCCTTCCACCCCAAGCCCAGCCTGACCTTCAGCTGAAGCACAATGTCTGGATGGTGGGTAATGGTGGTTGGGGACTATATTCTCTGTTTTGCAGTGGGAAGGGTTCTGTTACTTTTGGAGGCATCTAGGAAATCACTCTCCGGGAGCTAAGTCCCTGTGCAGCTGCCCCTGGGTGCTGTGTCTGCGACCCCAGAATCTGGGCTAAATTGGTAGTTTACAGACCCCAAAGACGATGATTTAGTCTTTAGGAAGCTACTTTTGGTCTGGGTGAAGTCTGATGCTTGAGAGCTAACCCAGAGAGGAAGTTCCAGTCCCTCAGCTTATGAATGGGTGGGGATGACAAGGGCAGCAGTGTTTGGAAACAGGAATCCAAACTGGACGATCTCTTAAGGAAAATTGTTCGGGAAGTGTGACAGATGGGGTGTGGCTGTCCCTGAAAAGGGCCTGCCAGTTGAGGGTCATACAAGGTAACTTATTACATTCAAGGACACTGTTGGCTCTTATTAAAATAGTTTATAAGGAATTTTATATGAACACACCAGGGAATGTGTAGTGATCTACATGTATGGTCAGTGAGCTGTGAATAGAATTAACTTTAAAATCCCTTGTATGTGGGGGCAAAACAACACAGGTAGGAAGCACAGTGGACTCTCTGCCTCTTCACCCTCAACTTGAATCTGGCCTGTTTTCCCCACTGTCTCCAAACCTTTGTACTGCCATCAACCATCACTGCCTCTCTCTGTTTCCGTCTACTCCACCGGCCTTAATGGGGATAAGCATCCACTTCTCTCAGGTGAATGTATACAGTTGTGGGTGTGATGTGTTTCCTGTAATTCACACAGAAAAAAAAAAGCCGCAACAAGGACCTGCTCATACTTCTGAGCATGGGCAGTGAGGTTCATGTCTCCTGGAGTCCTCGTGAGCTCCAGGTTCACACACACACTTCAGGAGGTATCCTCACACCCTGGTGCACATAATCTTAGCAGGGTCAATCCTGATTGGATAGGAGATGACTCTGGGGAAAGAGAATGTGGTTCCAGAGATAAGGCTTCTAGGCTACACAGAAGAACAAAATGCTGTCTCATGGAGAAAACAAACTGGGAGCTCAATGATTGAGGGCTTGTCTAGCACGCATGAAGCTATGAGTTCAGTCTCGGCACCATTATCAACCGTGGTGTGACTGGCGAACATATGTCTGGAATTCCAGCTCTCAAGCAGTAGAATGAGAGGATCAGAAGTTCAAAGTCATCCTTGGCTAAATGAGACCCTGCCTCAAAAACAAACACACACACACACACACACACACACACAAAATGGCAGAAGCTTCTCATCAGCAGAGAAAACTATTCCTGCCACCCTATCAAATACAATTTCTGCTGATTTGGAGCCCTCCACTGTCAGGAACACCTGGAGGGGAAAAGTTAACATCAGGAAGCAACTTCCTGAACCTGCTAATCAGGTAGCAAAGCTGGTTCACTTAAAACACAAGCATGGGTGTCTATGCAAATGGTGTGGCCACAGAAAGATCGAATGCATACATCAAAAGTTCCCACAACTGTCAAGGGAAAAAGGTTCATAATCAATGTGAAAAAAACCAATAAATATGATCTTTTAAAAATGCATTTCCAGTCTCTTCCTCTTTCCCCCTACAGTCAAAAGGGCCTGTGGGACAGCTTTCTCTAAAAGTTTGCGTCCTCTCTTCTAGGCCTGCCTACTAGACTCCTCCACGCTGCATAATAAACGACCGGGTTATTGCTATATAGCCCAGGCTGGTCTGGAACCCTCCAATCTCCTGCCGCACTCTTCCCAGCGCCATGTTCATGCACACTGCCACGCCAGCCTAGAACATGTATTTTTAGTAACCACTGGAAAAGGACAATGGTCTGAGGGACACTGGGAAGTAAACAATGGTGATAAAGGGCTGGGTGGGTGTGACTCTCTCAGGCCACAGGTGAAACTAGTGTGGACAGCCTTGAAAACTATATGTGAGCACTCCCAGGTGGCACAGCCAAGAAAGACATCCAACAGAGGGACAATTGGAACAAAAGTTTGGATCATGGACAGAATGCTCCAAACTGAGTCACCCTCAATTTACCTCAACGTAATGATGACATCATAGACTTACTAAGCCAGACTCTGCTCTTGTGAGGCAGAAACCCGCAGATCTCTGAGTTTTGAGGCCAGCCTGGTCTACAGAGAAAGTTCCAGGACACAGGATAGCCAGGGCTACTGAGAAAACCTGTCTTGAAAAAACAAAATAAAAAGTGAGGCAGGGAGTGGGCGGAGATGATGTAAATGTGTTTTAATTGACAGATAAAGTAAAACCAAACACGTTTCTGGGGAGTCTGCGAAGGCAATCTTTATTGACTCTTAATTTTATTATATGTGAGATCAGAGGACAACTTCCGAGTTTGTTCGCTCCTTCCACCATATGGGTCTGAGGGATTGAACTTGGGCTGTCAGGCTTGGCGTCAAGTGCCTTTACCTTCTGAGCCCGTTCGAGGCGCCCCCACACTCACCCTTTTTACGGGATCTGAGCGAAGGTGTTAAGGTGTTGACACAAGCTGGGTTCCGTGCCCCGTTCCAGGAGTCTCTCATCCCTACGCCCTTAGGTCACACCTTAGAAGTGAAGACGAGGCTCCAACTATTAGGCCGGTGTAAGCCACCAAGGAACGAGGGCCAGGTTTGGGCACTCAAAAAAGGCGCAGCCCGATACTCACCCCGTGAACCACTCTGCCCAGAGCAGCAGCTTTCCGGGCTTTACTACACGCTCTACGCATGCACAGGGCTTCCGGTGAACAACATCCGGGTCCCTGTCTCATCTAAACCAATGAGCGGAGGGTCTTGACCCAGGGGGCGGGCCCTAGGCTGTGCAATATGGCGATGATCGGCGCGTAGCTTCCGTGACCTGTAGCCTCGCGTCTGTACCTGTAGCTGAGTTGGGGTGGGCGCGGGCACCTCCGCGGGGCAGCAGCCGGAGAGGGAGCCATGGGGACAGTGCACGCCCGGGTGAGAGGCCCCGCGGCGGTCGGTCGGGACACGCGCGCCTCCCGGGGCAAGGGCAACGGGGAGGGTGCGGGAGTCGCTTGGGCCTGAAACAGTAGCGGTCCTGAGGACGGTGGTGACTGACCCAAGGTCACTCGGCGGAATTTTCCCGGGTGGCCTCACAGCACCGGCCTCTACCGGAACGCGGTGGGGAAGAAGGGCTTGTCAGAAGACAAGATACGAACACGTTATTTAACAGACTTGTTTTGAGAATTTCTATTATGGTGGTGATGATGTCCGAGAGTGTTTGCATGTGTATATGTGCACTTTGTGTGCAGAGCCTGTGGAGACCAGAAGGGGGCGATGGATCGCCTGAAGTTGTAGTTAGGGTGGTCTGTGAGCCGCATTGTGTGTGTCGGGAATCGATATGGTCCTCTGCAATAGCAGCAAATGCTCTTACCTGATGAGCCAGCTCTTGCTCTTGCTTTTAAAAAGTCGCATGCATTTATTTATTTTGTGTGTGCCCCTATGGAGGTCAGAAGACAACTTGCTCCAGTTTTCTCCTTCTGCCATGTGGAGTCTGGGGCATCTAACACAAATCGTCAGACCCTAGGGGCAAGCCCCTGTATTTGAGCCCCCAGTACTCATGAATTGGCTTTTACTTGCCACCTGGAATTGGGCTGCATTTTGTTCTGTACAGCAGAATGAGCTCTCCTTCCTGTGAGTGGACAGAGCAGAGTGGAGAAAGATGTGTCCTGGCTCATCATTTCCTCCTTCCCTGTCTATTTCTGCCTGTGGTGTTGTAGCCCAGGCTGGCCTCACATTAGCAGGTGCTGTCTCAGCTTCTGAGGGCTGGGATTACAGGCATGTATCAGTTATGCTTGACTAAGTTACTGTCTTTGGAGTGGTTTTTTTTTTCCCCCCTTTTTGAGGTTTTTGCTTGTTCTCTTCCTCATGGCTCCTAAGGTCTGATGAACAAGTTAGTTTCTGCTTAGTGACCCAAAACTTCTTCCTGACCAACTCCATTTTTTGGGGGGGTGTCTTTTAGGCCCAGTGCTGTACCGTAGCTCCAGCCAACAGCCTATGTTAGTGTTATTGAAAAAGTAGTTGGCTACTTACTGCCAAACCCTTTTATTTTGTAAATTGTTCCCAAAGGCCAGAGAATGAGCCATTTGTCCAGAGTCACAGAGCCTCAGAATGTCCTCAAATTAAGACCTTTGGAGTCCTGGAGCCAGCAGCACAGAGCGTGGACAGCGTCCCTTGCCCTGTGATTCCTTTTCTGGTAGTGTCCCTTTACTTCCAACAGCACGTAGACCAAACATCCTAGCCTGGCCTCCAAACTGGGGCACACCACTCACACACAGCTGTGCCACACACCATTGCACTCTGACTCACTCTTTGAACTGTGCTCTTGCCCTGGGCTCATTCCTTGTTCTATTGCTCATGTCTACACTCGACTTTACCTGCCGAAACAGTCAGTTCAAATTACGGCTCCAGTGCTCTCTTGAATACTGCAGGAGCCTGTTAGGCAAGGTCCTCCCCTGCACCATGGGTACCCTCTAGGCAGGCATTCCCAAAGCTACATCTGTAGATCTCTAAATATTTCTAAATTCTGAGACAGCCTTTCACTAGGTTGTCAGGGCCTGCCTTGAACTCACTCCATAGGCCAGACTGGCCCTGAATTTGGAATCCTTCACACTTTTGAGCAGCTGGGCTTACTGATCTATTTGCTAGGCATGATGGTGCACGCCCTTAACCTCAACACTCAGGAGGCAGCGGCAGTTGGATCTGTTGTGAGTTCAAGCCTGGCCCTATCTTCTTAGTTTTATTTAAGACAGCTGGGGCTACATAATGAGACCCTGTCTAAAAACAAAGAAACAAATATTATGTGGCAAGTGAATCTCCATTAGAAAACAGGTCCTGGGGAGCACCACACTTTGGCAGAAGCGTGAACCACAGTGTTTTGACATCTGCCCTCCGATTTCGGGGCTGGTAGTCTCTGATGAACTTTGTCTCGTGCTTTGACATTTTAGGAACTATATTGGGACTTTTTAGAATAATGGAATGCAAGCCCTGGCCAAAAAAGGTGTATTTGCCAACTGTTGGATTAAGAATGGATCCATGTGCACATTCCTGCTTTGCCTAATAGAGTTTCCATGCTTATGAGAAGTTAATAGTGATTTAGTTATTTCCCCCCTTTTTTTAATTGATTTTTTTTATTGAGCTCTATATTTTTCTCTGCTCCCCTCTTTGCCTCTCCCCTCCCCCCTTCAACCCTCTCCCAAGGTCCCCATGCTCCCAATTTACTCAGGAGATCTTATCTTTTTCTACTTCCCATGTAGATTAGATCTATGTAGTGATTTAGTTTTAAAAACACTTAATAACAAACACCAGTGGGTAGTTACATGAAATGATGTGTTCTATATCACCCTTGGTAAGCACTCCAGGCTGGCATTGAAATCACAGCCCTCCATCTGCACGAGTGCTGGGGTTATAGGCACATGCCTGCTTTTCTCATTTCCCTTCATCACAGAGACTTAGTGGTTTTACTAAGTAAAAAAACAAAATTGCATTTAATCAATATCCTGTGAATAAGAATTGAGTACAAAAAAAAGGAAACCTGTCTGAAGCCACAAATTTCTAACATTTAAGAGGTGTCCCTTTGGACTCAGGCATGGTGGCCATAATCCCAGGAACTTGGGAGTTGGAAGCAGGAGGATCAGGAGTTCAAGACTCTTCTTGTCTGTGTAGTGAGTTTGAGGCCATCCTTGGGTATGCAAGACCCTGATTCTGACCTTGCACGCACACACAAACACAGAGTCAGTCAGTCAAAATGGCCTAAGAGGTGATATTTAGCCTCGTGTGGTGGCTCAGCATTCAGGAGGCAGAGGCAGGAGAATTATGGTAAATTCAAGGCCTGAGTTCCTGTCTTAGTACCTCTTCTCCCACAAAGATAGAAGGCATTTAAAGTGGATCTTCAGACTATTCAAGGAGCCAACCTGGCCTCACGATGCAGGTGATTATATTGGATGGGAGTCTGAGGACCAGTCTTTATGGCAGGTGTAGGAGGAGACAGGATCCACTTGGGCTCCTTATCCTGCTGCAGAGCCTGAGTATAGGGTTCCTGTGACAGAGACCTTGAGCACCCTAGGAGGAGAAGGGAATGGCAGTCCCAGAGTCTCTTTGCTTTGCAGCTATGGGCACATGTGTGCACTGCAGAGGGGCTTGACTGCCGACAAGCGTGGAGTGAGGAAGTAGCCAGGTGCTACCTGCTTGTTCTTGACAGTCCCCTAAATGGCACTCTGAGTTCACTTCAGGGATACCTGGCTCTCTCTAACATGAAGTGTCCCAGCAATTTTGGGTGTTCACTTATAGGAAGAGACTGGTGGCGGAAAAGCTCCTGATTTCATGTTTCATGCACACACAGATAAAACACTGTATTATGTGTATGTTATGTGTAGAAAAAGTGTGTTTTCCAGTCTTCCCAGCCATACTCACCCCCTGCCCCTAGAAAGCTTATTAAGAAGTTGCTCTTGGCCTGGAGAGATGGTTCAGAGTTTACTGTTCTTCCAGAGGTCCTAAGCTCAATTCCCAGCATTGACATGGTGGCTCACAGCCATCTGTAATGAGATCTGATGCCAAGTACTATATGCATAATAAATAAATAGTAAATCTTAAAAAAAGAGAGAGAAGTTGCTCTGTGATTATTTGTTTAGTGGTAGAATCCCTTCTGCTCTAGCCTGGTGCTGGAGTTCTAGCCGTGTGCCACCATGGCTGGCCTTTGTCGTGTTTTGAGGTAGTGACAGTTCATATTGTCACTTGGGTGTTTTGTTTTGTTTTGTTTTTTTGAGATAGGGTTTCTCTGTATAATAACCCTAGTGGTCTTGGAACTAGCTCTTATAGATTCACCTGCCTCTGCTTCCCAAGTGCTGGGATTAAAGTTGTGTGCCACCACCATCTGCTTTATATTGTCACTTGGAATCAGGGACAGACTCAGGAGGGATTTCAAGGGGATCCTTGGCTGCCCAGTGTATTTGAGGAGAGACCCTGTCTCAGAAGACTAAAGAAAAGGAAAAAGCAAGCTCAGAAGGTTCAGGAATATAGCTTGGTGGTGTAGAGCATTTGACCAACATGTGCGAAGGTCTAGGATCAGTCCCCAGTGCCACACAACTCAGGTCGTGGAAAGTGCCTGCTTTCTGGCCCATTGATGAGCATGCGCAAGCTTTTTTGGAAATCTTTGTTTTGCTTACTAATAACCCAGTGAACACGGTTATTAAGCACTGCCCCTAGAACCTACTCCTGCCCGTCAGCTTAACTGCTTTCTATTTCCCATCCTGTCTCTACCCCACCTACCCCACACACCCAAGGGAGCAGCTGTGCTGGATTTTGTGGCACCACCTGAAGCTGAAAGGTGGAGAGGCTTGTCTTGTCTTTGTTGTAAATTCCGTTCTCTGGTTCCTCTATCTCCTGCAGAGTCTGGAGCCTCTTCCGTCGAATGGACCTGACTTTGGGGCTTTGGGGGAAGAAGCCGAGTTTGTGGAGGTTGAACCTGAAGCAAAACAGGAAATTCTGGAAAACAAAGATGTGAGTATTCTATGGAATAGAATGTGGTTGTTTCTGGAATGTTCTCGTAAGTCCCTATGGAGGAGTAAAGGAGCTCTCCTGTCACCCATTGCAAGCAGAGAGACTTGGCTTCAGCACAGTAGCTCCTTGTTTCTCTGGTTTTCCTGGGTGGCAGTTGGTGTGGCTGGTTTAGACAAGCATGATTTCTACTGAAAAAAAGCAAACAAACAAAACCAAAAAGCATTTTTCATGGTTGGAGAGATGGTTTAGCGGGTAAGAGCACTGGTTGACCTTGCAGAGGTCCTGGATTTGGTTCCCATTACCCATAGGGTGGCTCAAAATCATCTGTAATTCTAGCTCTAGATCCTAGAGTCTAGAAGATCTAATGGCTCCTTCTGGCCTCCCCAGATATTGCACACTTGTAAGACAAATATATGCGTGCAAGTAAACACTCAAACACATAAAAGAAAATAAAATTTTAAAAAATTTTCAAAGATAGACTCAAATTATGATTAAGTCTATATGCCTGTATTTTTGGTGGCACTGGGGATTGAACCCAGAACCTCTTGAACCTCTTGCATCCTCTTTTTGTTTGTTTTTGCTTTTAGAGATAGAGTTTCTCTGTGTAGCCCAGGCTGGCCTCAGACTCACAGAGATCCACCTGCTTCTGCCTTCAAGTGTGGGATTAAAGGTGTGCCGTTACACCACCATGCCCAGCAACCTCTTGCACTCCAGGCAACTGCTTTACTACGGAACTGTAGCCCCAGCTTTTGAGTTTATATTTCTGTTCCTTTCTTCCAGACGAGTCAGGGATCATTTTGTTTCTCAATTATTTATTTTATTTTATGGGCATTGGTGTTTTGCCTGCATGTATGTCTGTGTGAGGGTTTCAGATCTTGGAGTTACAGACATTTGTTAGCTGCCATGTCAGTCCTGGGAACTGACCCCCGGTCCTCTGAGAGAGCAGTCAGGGCTTTCCACTGAGCCAGCTCTCCAGCCCTCAAGGATCATTCTTTATCTGCTTTGTGACATTTCTGAAGGGTCTTCATCCTACATCAAAGGCTGGTGATGGCCATGTGAAGAGGGTTGGACCTCACTTGTAAGCGTACAGGACCCACATGAACTTGGGTTCTCTGGCTGGAGAGGCCAGAGCTCATTCACGGGCAGCACAGACTTGGCAAAGGCTAGATCTTAAGAATACAGGGGCTCAAAACAAACAAAAATACAGGGGTTGGAGGAATGTTGATCTTCCAGAAGACTCGGGTTCAACTCCCAGCACTCTCATGGCAGGTCATAAACATCTGTAACTCCAGTTTCAGAGAATCTGATGCTGCCTTCTGTCCTCTGCAGGCACCAGGCACTCAGATACTGTGCAGACATACATGTAAGCAAACCCCATACATCTAAAATTAAAAAAAGAGCCTATTGGTAGTGATGCATGCCTTTAATTCCAGTATTCAGGAGGCAGAGGCAGGCGGATCTTAGTGAGTTCAAGGCCAACCTGGTCTACAGAGTGAGTTCCAGAATAGGCTTCAAAGCTACACAGAGAACCCTATCTCTAAAAAAATAAATAAATAAATAAAAATAAAACAAGAAAAAAAGAATGAAATAAGAATTCCAGATTATGACACTTGAAAAGACTTTGCCCTTTGTCTCAGACCCTGCCTCTGGCTTCATTCCTGTGCTGGGGTGGTGACCTCTGTCCCCTTTTTACATTTAGGTGGTGGTTCAGCATGTTCATTTTGATGGGCTTGGACGGACTAAAGATGACATCATCATTTGTGAAATTGGAGATGTTTTTAAGGCTAAAAACCTCATTGAGGTAAGTTTGTTCTTTGCATGGCACTCTTTGCCTGAAACTTCAGAGGAATCTGAGGCTACCCCCAGCTCTGCCCCAGACTCTGACTGTAGAGGGACCCAAGCCTGCAGAGCACCTCCATAGCTCACACAGACTTCCGCTGTCCTTACCTCTGTTCATTCCAAGAAGGATGAGTCTGTCCTGTCTGTTCCTGCCCTGTACTTTTCCTGACTCAGTATCAGAGCTGTCTCTGGGTCCTGCTGAATGCTCTGGGAGCCCCCTGGAGATGACCACTGCACATCAGCCAGGCCTCAGGATCCTCCGGGGATACCCACTGCATATCAGCCAGATCCTGGGATCCCCGGTGATACCCACTGCGGTTCAGCCAGGCCCTTAGGATCCTCCGGGGATACCCACTGCATGTCAGCCAGGTCCTTGGGGGTTCCCCTGGGGATACTCATGTCAGCCAGATCCTGGGATCCCTGGGGATACCCACTGCATGTCACCCAGGCCCTTGGGAATTCTCTAGGGATACCCACTGCATATCAGCCAGTCCCTGGGATCCTCCGGGGTTACTCACTGCACATCACCCAGGCCCTTGGGAATCCTCTGGGGATACTCACACATCAGCCAGGCCCTGGGATCCCCAGGGATACCCACTGCACATCAGCCAGACCCGGGGATACCTGGGGATACCCACTGCACGTCACCCAGGCTCTTGCTCTGTTTGTTGCCAGACTCTTTCCTGTGCTGTAGTAGGAAGCTGCCTGTGGCTTCCTTCTGTCCTGCTCTTGGACAACACTGACCTGCCTAACAGAGGTCATCAGTGGTGTGCTTCTGGCCAGGTCGACTGGCTCCTCTCTGCCTCCTCTTGCTAACCTTGAGCAGTGTCGGCAAAACAACAAACAAAAGTTTGAGTTTTTAAAGCTTAAGGTTATGTTTCAGGCCAGTTACATAAAGGGGTATAAACTGTCAGGTGGAGTGCATATTGGTGTGAATGTGCACGCTGTCTTGCCACTGCTTAACAACTCTCAGAGGCCAGCTCAGGTTCCACCATGTCCTTCCAAGTGTGTCATTGACTGGGATGAACCCAGGTGGCATTCAATTGTGTCATTGTGAGGGCAGTCCTTTCAACTGTCTGGGAAGCCTCACCTCAAACACTATTGTTACTGTGTCTCTGTTGGTGACTGAGGGCTTGGCTCTCATAATGGTTGTGGGCTCATAGTGTGCACAGTACAAGTAGGGTTACTAGGTCAAAGGGCACATGCTCTTTCACTTCAAGGGTCAGCATATTGGTCTTCAAGGAGATCCACCATTCCGTACCCCTGCATGGGGATAGGGAAGGTCCACTCCCCAGAGCTGAGTGCCACACTCTAAGGTCTTGTCATCCATTAGACACAGAGTGCTGTTTCATTATTTTCATTTGTATATATGTCTCTCCCTGGGATCAAACTAGGGCTTTGAGGCAAATAACTATAGCTCACTGAACCATCTCACCCTTTCTCAAATGCTTTTTAAAATTTTGCCATTTCTCTGTGTTTTGTTTTGTTTTGTTTGCTTGTTTAGACAATATCTCAATATGTAGCCTGGGCTGGCCTCCATCTTTAGCTCTTGTAGCCTTAGCCTCTAAGAGGCATATGCCCAGTTCTCACTGCAAAGCACCTGTTCTATGGTTTCTCAGGATCTCTTTGTGTCACTTTGTTACCAGGGTTAAGTGTTTTTCCTATGTGTTATCTTTTTTCCCTGTTGTCCTTGGCCTTTTCTGTGTCTCGTATTCGCTCTCCTGTCCTGGCTGGTTTCTGTGTCTGGCACTCGCTCTAGTGGCTGCTTTCCATCTCAATCAGGTTCACCTTGCATCTCCATTATCAGCTTTTCCCCGTGTCCATCCCCAGATGTCCATCCACAGCTGTCACATGCTGTGGTTTCTGCTCAGTGCTCAGGGCACCCTACACTCAATCCTCTCTGCTGAGCCCCAACTGTACTCCTGTCCACTGCACTGTTCCTCATGGAATTTCACAGATATTTCCTGCTACATGCACCTCTCAATGCATGCACTTACAGGTCACATGGCTCTCGGTGCTCCTGTGTCTTAGGAGAGCTCATTCTCTTTTGTTTGTCCTTCTCCCAGGTAATGCGGAGATCTCATGAAGCCCGTGAAAAACTGCTTCGCTTAGGAATTTTTAGGCAAGTGGATGTTTTGATCGACACGTGTCATGGTAGGTACCATGGGAGAGTATCCGGATGCCACTGTGTAGCCTCCAGGGTCACAGAGCAGTCATGTGGGTAGATGCAGAGTGCACCCAAAGGTTCCTCAGGCAGGTCTTGGAGTTAGCCATCTCTAAAGATACACCTGTGGGTTTCATCACAGCAGAGGAGTGGGTGGGGGCCCATGATCTAATTTGTGGTAAATCTCAGGACTCACTAATGTGTCAGATAGGAAATGGGCACTCCTGGGAATACTGGTGAGGGTTCTGATACATTTCACTTATGAAATGGAAACTCTGAGCCTTTAGGTAATTTGTCTCTGGCCCAGTAGTGAATGATAGGGTTCAACCTGCAAGCCTGCCCTGTCTCCCCAGGGTCAGTTTGGTGCCCATTTGTTGGCATGTGGCTTCAGCTCTCTCCAGTCCCTCTTGGATATAGCCTTGCACTGGTCAGCTCTCCTCTCTGGCTGTGACTTCAGCTCTTTACTCTGATTGCACAATAGAATTACCTAACAGCAGAGACTGGCTTAGGGCATTATAAACCTGTCATTGTGCACGTTACACTGCATGTCACGATCCTGTGAATTGTGGGCTTGACAGTTGTCACAGATGAACCTTGTGAATGTGAGGTGTTATTTGTGGGGATATGTGTCATAGTGGCAAGGGTTTATGGGAACTCTGCTTTCTGTTCTTCTTACACCAAAACCACCTTGAAAAGTGAAGACTTCTAAAAAGAAAAAAGGGGAAAAAAATAGTGTTTAGTGTGATGGTACACACCTTCAATCCTAGCACTCGGAAGGCAGAGACTGGTGGTTGGTTATCTCTGAGTTTAAGGCCAGATTGGTCTGTGTGGCGAGTGCTAGGCCAGCCAGGACTACAAAATAAAAACCAGAACAGACCCAAGGCTCTACCTCATGCCTCTTGCCCCAGCCTGTGGAGATCATGTGGATATCTCCATTCCTGATGGCTGTGCAGGTGTCTAGCAGAAGCACCCAGCAGGTGCCCTGGGCAGAAGGCAAGAGTTGCCCTCTCCTCTGAGACCCCAGCCCTGAAGGTTTGGCCTCACTCAGCAGAGCATCCCCGGCCTTGGTGGGCTGTGAGGTAGAAACCTCCAGCTCAGACACTGCTCATATGGAGGACATGTAACTGTACTGTGTTGCTCATTTCCTCTTAGGGTAATAAAATCTTTGCCATCATATGAATCCCATGTTTGGCTATTGGTTGAATAGGACTCAACATGTTCAAAGGAGGGTCCATTCCCAGCTGGGGCTATATCCAGGACAGAGCAGGGTCCAGTGTTAGTTGTAGAGCTATGTTTTGGTTTGTACGTGCGTGTGGTTTTTGTTTTTGTTTGTTTGTTGAGACAGGGTTTCTTTGTGAACAGTCCTGGCTGTCCTAGAACTCACTCTGTAGACCAGGCTGGCTTTGAACTCACAGAGATCTGCCTGCCTCTGCCGCCCTAGTGCTGTGATTAAAGGCATGTGCCACCACTTCCCAGCTTGTATGTGTATATGTATGTGTGCACGTACGTGTATATGTGTAGCCACTTATGTGTCAGTCGGAGGACAGCCTGCAGGAGTCAGTTTTTTTCCTTCAACGTGTGTGTCCTGGGAATCAAACGTAGGTTGGCAGGTGTAGTGAGTGCCTGTACCTACTGAGCCATGTTGACCCTTTTAAATATTTCCTTTTTAGGTGATGATGCACTGCCAAATGGACTAGATGTCACATTTGAAGTGACAGAGCTAAGGAGGCTGACGGGCAGTTACAACACTATGGTTGGGAACAATGAAGGCAGTATGGTAGGGCTTCACGTCTGCTGTTGTTTAGAGTCCTTTTGAGTGTAAGCTTTTGAGGTGTGCCTGTTGGGAAAAACAGCAAGTTGCTGTGGGACCTGCTGGCTTATGGACTTGGGTGTTACCTACAATTTCCCTTTAATCTCACTAGAGCTGGTCAGCATGAAGTCGAGGTTGTTTGTAGTGATACTAACCCTAGTGCCTGCCAGATGAGCACATTAATGCTCTTGTTTAGATTCCTTTATGCTTCGGTGGAAGAAGTTTGGGGTTGAGGTAGGAGACCTCTGCCTTCACTTTCCTAGGTGGTCAATGTGGCGGTCATTCTGTATGGGATGCTGTGTGCTTGGCAGGGGCGCCTTGTGAGAAAGGCTGTGTGTGCTTGAGCCTTGTTTACCCTGGTCCAGTGCCAGCTCTATCCTTTTCCCTCCCTTAGGTGCTCGGCCTCAAACTCCCCAATCTCCTAGGACGTGCAGAAAAAGTGACTTTTCAGTTTTCTTATGGAACCAAAGAAACTTCCTACGGCCTGTCCTTCTTCAAACCACAGCCTGGAAACTTTGAGAGAAAGTAGGAAGCCACACACGGGTCCTTGAGCTCAGTGGCCTGATTTAAAAGTTAAAGTAGATGGCTTGAGTGTGAAATGACACCTGGCTGGCAGAGCTCAGTGGCCTGATTTAAAAGTTAAAGTAGATGGCTTGAGTGTGAAATGACACCTGGCTGCCAGCCGCCTCTGCCGTGGCTGCTGCTCTGAGGATGAGTCCCTGTGTAGTCTAATTGGGCCTTTGTTTAGCTGAGTGCAAGCCCTTTGCACAGACCCACTGTTAAAGCTCTGTCCCATTGCCTCCTAGTTTCTCTGTAAACTTATATAAAGTTACCGGGCAGTTCCCGTGGAGCTCACTCCGGGAGACCGACAGAGGACTGTCTGCTGAGTATAGTGTGAGTATATCCTGCCCTGCATGCAGGGTGGGCACAGTGAGCTCATTGACTAGAGATGGAATGGGTGGGTGAGTGCAGACTTTTCACCTCTTGGTAGCCTTCTCCTGGCTAGATGCCTCCTCCCTAGCTAATGCAGGGAGCCAGCGGGCAGAGCTGGCTGGTGTCCACTCTGGTCTTGTGGTGTCTGTGCTCCTGACTGGCTGTAGCACCCAATGCCTTCTCCCATCATTTTCCTTAGTTCCCTCTTTTGTTTTTTGTTTTTTTTTCCCTAAATTTTTCAAAGAGCTCACCCTGAAAGAGTCAGGCTTACTTTCCACTTGGAACAATGGACGTAAAGGGGTTGAAGTGTAGGATGGCATGGGGTTGGCATGGGTTGAAGGACGAGGCCAGGCAGAGCTGGCTATGTCTCAGGCCACCCTAAGTGTAATTGGGCCCTATGGGTGCACAGTCTGGTCCTGTGACTCCTGATGGTTACTGTGGAGACAGCAGTGTGGCTCCATGAGTAAGTGGTTTGCTCACTAGAGTTGCCCTGTGTTCAAGGGAAGAAGAGTTGATTAGGAAGCTTTACTGGTGGCAGGCATCTGGGGAACACCTGAGTTATAACACTCTATAAAGTGAGTGCTGAGCCTGGCTGCTGCCCCTGCTGCCAGGGCTTTAGTGGGCTCCTCTGGCCTGCACAGTGCCCCTGTGTTCTGAGGTGGGCAATTTTGTCCACATTCTTGTACACCAGTTTTGTGTACTGGCTTCGGTTGGTGCCTCTTTACCCTCCATGGCCTTGTGTTTTCTCCAGGCCTACAGGCCTGTGGGACAGACCTGCTGAAAGGCAGGCCGTGGGGCAGATCTGGACCTGGCTTTGCTCATTCCCTCTGGCTGTGGGAAGAAAGCCCTTGACCCCATACGGCTTGGTCTTCTTGTTCTTCTGGGGCTGATCCATCCAGGTGACAGGTTACTGAGTCTGCCTTCAGCCAGTCATGTGGGCTGAATGGGTATATCATGTCATCTGTGTGTCTTTCTGTGATGAGACTGACTCCTGCTGTTGACAGTCACCCCTAGCTTTTAGGTGTGGCCCTGTTCCTTCACCTGCAGCTCAGAGTAGCACTGCTCAGGTGCAGTTTACAGCCTCCCCATCTTCCTTCTCGTGTCCTCTTCTGCTCCTCCTTCTCCTCCCCTACGTCCTTTCATTTCAAACAGTTTATCTTGGGGCTGGGGCTGGCGAGGATCAAGTGCCAGTGAGGGACTGATCCATCCCTTCCCTGGTGCTGAGAAAAGAAATTGCCAGTTGTGTTACTCAGTGATGCCTCCTTTCAAAGGATGCTTTGCAGCGCCTTGTTCCAGTGTGAAGGGTGCAGAGCAAGGCTTCCTTCTGTGCCGTTACAGTTTCCCATATGGAAGACCAGTCACACCATCAAATGGGAGGGCGTGTGGCGGGAACTGGGCTGCCTCTCAAGGACTGCATCATTCGCTGTGCGGAAGGAAAGTGGCCACTCACTGAAGTCCTCTCTCTCGGTAGGACTTGCTCTCTGGGTGGAGAAATGTGTGGACAGAGCCCTTGACCCATTGGTAGTCTCTGCTGATATGGGGCTGAGTGAGGTGACACTGAGGTATCACTAAGTGTTGGGACAGTGGCCTCCAGTTCCACTGCCTTGTACTATTTCTTGTAAGTAACATCAGTGGAAAGAGATAAACGTGTGTTTAAGAATCTTACCTTCTAGAAATGAAAAGAAATGCAGCGAGCTGATAGGGTGGGTTGCTGGGCTCTCTGAGGGAGCATGGCTGGTCAGTGTCCGCGGGAAACTCTGGTGTCTTTGGGTACACCATCATAGGCCTTTATGCCCTCCTGGGAAGGCAGGAACAGGTGAAGCTCTGTGGGCATGCTCAGCACAGCCCTCAGTGCACAGTGGGTTTTACTCTCCTTGGAGCTGCTTGAAGTGAAAATATGCCCCATTCATTTCTTTCAGCATGCCATGGTCATTGACTCTCGGAATTCATCTATCTTACCAAGAAGAGGGGCCTTGCTCAAAGTCAACCAGGTAGTATTCTCATCAGAGCTTCTGGTTGGGGAGCCAGTGAAGTGTGCACAGGACTGTCGCACACAGTGCTGGGGCTGGTGTCCACAGGGAGTAGTGTTGAGTGCCTTAAAAGTAGTGTGGTCAGCTGCCCTGAAGGTACAGGGGAGCTGGGTGACACACTATAGGCCAAGGTGATCCAGCCAGTCTCATCCTGCTGCTCATAGTGCAGGCAGGACCCAGGTGCCCAGCCTATGTTTTCAGAGCAGCACCAAGTGGTGAGCTTTGTAGGTAAAATGTCCCTGCCATGAACGTGGCTCACTCTCTCTAGATGCTGATCTGGCTAGGGCCTTGTGAAAGGCACAAACAACAAAACTGTCATTATAAAAGGCAGTGCTTAGTAACCCCTGTGTCTTTGTGACCTGTGGCTTCTTCCCTCAGGAGCTGGCGGGCTACACTGGAGGGGATGTTAGCTTTATCAAGGAAGACTTTGAACTTCAACTGAATAAGCCGCTCATGTTGGATTCGGTGAGTCTCCAGCCTGTGCCGTGCCTTGTGGGGGTCACCCTTCACCTTCAGGTCCTGACTGCCCGAAGCACTGGTGTTAGTTAGTGCTGTGATGCTTTAAACCCACAGGATTTAAGATCCCTCCGGTCAACATGTGTATGGCCTGCCAGGCTGTGCTGGGTCCTCACACTCAGAGCCGTCACAGAGCTCCCATCATGCCTTACCTCTCCGCCTGGCACTGCTCAGACTCTGCTGCAGTACCTGCAGTGTGGAGCATGCTCTGAGTTTCCTGCACTCCTCTCATTCCCAGCTGAGCTCCCCCCAATGCATGCCCTCCTGCTGCTTTCTTGGGAGTCTGTGCTCTAGAGTGGTGCCTGGAGTGTCCTGATTTTCACTGCTGCCCTCCTCTGCCCATGCTGCCTTCTGAGGGACGAGGCTCTTCCTCCTTCACAGGCACTTGTCCTTCTGCTGCTGTAACATCCTTTTAGGAATTTGGCACAGGCATGTCTCCAGCCACCTTCTCTTATCTTCCTGTGTGGGGGCTGAGGGTGGAGGGCTCCACTGTGCATATTTTGTAGAGGCACCCATCTGTTGATCTATTTACCTCCTACCCACTCATCTGTCTACATATCTGTCCACCCACCTGTCCGTCTACTTGTCCTTCCTCCATTCACCTATCTATCTATCTCTTCTCTTACCCACCCATTTGTGTGCCCACCCACTCATCCTGTCCGCTCATCCACTCCCCCACCACACACCTGCATCCTGGCTGCCAGGCACTCCAGGTGCTTGCATCAAGAGCTGGGAGCATGAGGGGTAGAACCTAAAGGGAGCAGAAGGATTGTTGGTTGAGATGGGCAGAACTGGGGGAGGCAGGGAGTAGAGGGCAAGAGAGTGACAGTGACTGCTAATGAAGAAATGGCTTAGTGCAGGTGGCACCCCACTGATTCCTGGAGGAGGGACATCAGTGGAGAGCTAGTGTCTGTGAGGTCAGAGTTCAGCAAGTGAAGATCAGGGTGGTCCCTCAGCTTTGTGGTGAGACTGACTGAGGAAGAACCTTGGGATCTGGGCCATAGCTCTAATTTTGAGGCCACATCAAAACAAAATGCTTATTTTAGGAGACAGAGGAGAGAACAGGGACAGAAATAGCTGGAATGGCTTTTTTGAGGCATCTACAAGTGGCATGTGGTGGGAGAGGGGACTGGGTGGATAGGATGAGTGCATGGATGGATGGATGGATGAATGGATGGATGGATAGATGGATGGATGGGCACACAAATGGGTGGGTAAGAGAATGTATAGATGAAAGATAGATAGATAGATAGATAGATAGATAGATAGATAGATAGATAGATAGATAGATAGATAGATAGAAGGATGAGTAGATGGACAAAAGGGTAGATAGGAGGAGGGTAGAGGACTCAGTATGTTTGGCTCTGGCAGGAAGGAACTGGGATCTTGTCTGCTGGTAGGAATGTGAAGTATAGATGCCTCTGAGTAGGAGCCCGTGCAGGGCTAGAAAGAAGGAAAGCAGGGGTCTGCTCTTCTCAGGAGCTCAGCAAGCTGCCTTCCAGGCAGAGGTATGTCCAGGTGGGGCTGTAGGCAGGCCTGGGAGTCTGCTGAGGCCCTTGAGGTCTTCAGGCAGCAGAGGCGTGCCTCAGCCCAGAGAAGGACCAGGCGTGGAAGCAACCTCTTCATGAACAGGTCAGAGCCTTATCCCCATGCAGCCAGCACTGTCATCACTGTTTGGCTCCCACTAGTTGGAAACTAGTGGAGCATCGGTGCTTCTTGGCTTATTTCCTGATGGCTTCACTTCCCAGCAAACCTACTGTTGAAAGTGTGGTAACCTGAATAGCTAGCTCAGCCTGACCAGCCTTCATCAGACTGGAGCACTTTCCCTTAACCTTCCAAAGTCTACCACAAAGGTGCTTTTAGTCAATGTGGTGTAGCTTGTCTGGCTTCCAGAATGCCTTACCATCAGATGGGCATATGAGTGTGCCATCAGACATATGGGAGATTTCATCCTGTCATGCCATGTGGGCACTGTCTTGTGTGTGGTTCGGCTGTGCACTCTTCTACTCTGTATCTATAGTCCTTCCCACTGAAGCATCCAGAAAAAGACCATCTAAGCAGTGTTGGGTCGGCAAGGACAGGACAGGCAAAGGACCCAAGATGAGCAAAGGCCCTGGCCAGTCCAACACTGTGAGGGCCTGGGGCTGCTGAGTGAGAGGGCCTCCAGCTCAGCAGTGATACTCAGTAGTACTGGAGGTGACCTACATGATTTGAAGAGTGTGTCACTGAGGCCCCTTACTGGGTGGTGCTGCCCCTGGAGAGCTAGACACACATCTTTACAGTGATTACAGGAGCATCCTAGCCTGTATAGACCTCCAGCCTGAGGAGCTACATGCCTCAGTCCCTCGCATCTGGAGTCTGAACAGATGCAGGAAGGGTCCTGGTTACCCCCCTCTATCAGGTTGTCCTGTGGGTATGACTTTTCATGTAAGAGGGTCCTGTCCTGACTGGAACACAAGCCAAGCCCTTCTGCACTCTGTATGACTCTGTTGGAATGTAAATTTGCCTCTGAGTTCTTCAAACTCACAAGCCCTGGTCCCCTGTGTCCCTGCTCTGCTCTGCATGCCAAGGGCATTCAGAGTAGAGCAGCCTCCTGCTGGTGCTCATGGGACAGAAAGAAACACTGTTTGCTTTGCACAGGTATTCTCCACGTCTCTCTGGGGCGGAATGTTGGTGCCCATCGGTGACAAGCCATCCAGCATCGCTGACAGGTCAGTGCCAGCAGAGGCTCCCCAGTTTCTTCTGGACT
The DNA here is from genome assembly GCA_028555095.1 of Dicrostonyx torquatus. Taxonomy (NCBI): domain Eukaryota; kingdom Metazoa; phylum Chordata; class Mammalia; order Rodentia; family Cricetidae; genus Dicrostonyx; species Dicrostonyx torquatus. Next base: position 4,101,574 of record JAQHUG010000146.1, on the reverse strand, counting down.
TTGGATTGTCTTTCTTTTTTTTAACAGATGAGAGCAATATTCAGATTGCTCTTGGTTTTCATGTGGAAACCGATTTTGAGGTACCCAGTACTTTAAAAAACAAGTACTGCTTGTTTTTTGTTGGGATGCTTTATTGAATTAAATTTTTTCTCAGCCTGGCGTGGTAGTGTACGCCTTAAGGTAGTGGATCTCTGGGTTTGAGACCAGCCTGGTCTACAGTGTGAGTTCCAGGACAGCCAGGGCTACACAAAGAAACCTTGTCTTAAAAATCAATATATCAATAAATAAAAATTTTTCCTCTCTTTTCATTATGATGAAAGAATTTGACTAGCACTTGTAGAAGTGAAAATAACGGTACATTTATGAAAGTACTACTCCTCCTAGAGGATAAGCCTGCCTTAACCCTGGTCTGGCTCCTTTTGGTCGATTAGGAGTGTGTTTGTGTGTTGTGCAGAGGGAGCTGTGAAGACACTGTATTTTATATGTAGCTTGTGTTCTCATTTGTTAAATATTATAGAGAGACCATAGAGTGATTGCCCACTGAGTCATGAAAACGTCTTCATAAGTAACATTTTCTGTGTGTGTGTGCACGTCTGCATGTGTGTGCAGGTTCAGATATGCCGTGGTTCATGTGGTGGGGAGGGTCAGAAGACAAACTTCAAGAGTTGATTCTCACCTTCCCCATTGTTTTAGTCAGGGTCTCTTGGTTTCACTACTGTGCTGCAAACACCAGTCTGGCTGGTCCAGCTTTCCACATGACTCTCTCCCCATCTCCCATCTCATTATAGAAGTACTGACATTGCAGTTCCTCATTATGCATCTGGCTCTTCATGTGGGTTCCAGGGATCTGTCTAGCACCCACATTGGAGATTACAGTGTCTGTAACTCCAGTTCCAGGAGATCACACACCCTCTTCCTGTCTTCTCAGCAACCAGCCATGCGTGTAATACACAGACAGACATGCAGGCGAAGCACATAAATATAAAGACATTTTTTAGAATCACCCAAACACAGAGTTTGCCATTTGTCTGCATTACTAATATCAGCAAACTGTTCAGGAAAGCTTAGCAACTAGACAGCAAAAGCATCTGCGGACCTCGGAGCCCCCACGTTTGTATGGACATGTCAGAGCGACTTGTGTGGGGCAGGAAACTAGACCCTTGCTCCCTGTGCACCGTCGCAGCCTCTTGGACCACTCTTGTAGGGCACAGAACAGCTTTGCACATGGTTGACCACTGAAAATTAAACCTAACTGGGCATAGTATTGCACACTTTTTGTCCCAGTACTTGGGAGAGCAGAGTCAACTGCATCTCTTGAGTTTGAGACTGCCAGGGCTACATAGCAATACCTTCTCTAAAATATATCTTTATAGATATAGGGAGATGTGAATAGATAGATATAGAAATACCTTTAAAAATTAGAATACCCTCCCCTAATTAAAAGGCATTTTAGGAGCTCAAGGTCATTGTGGCAATAAGGAACTTGAATAACGTTTGGGGAGGCCCTGGGTTCTATCATTGGCAGTTAGAACATAGTACAATTCACTGTAGAAAACTAGAGTAATGCTCTATGTGGTCTGTTTCCCTCTGGTATCATCGGGCCCCTTTCGTGGTGTGCCACACTGTTATGTGATGTGGACTCTACCTTCTCAACCTAATATGGCTGGGGTTGTCTGCCTCGTAGGATGCCTGGTTGGGGAGGGAACTTTGTGGTGGGTCTCTTAGACAGCTGCCGATCCTTTTATAAGGGTGGATGGTCCTCCTCTTTGCTCACCTTCCCCCATGTGGCTTTGTTGTGTCTCATTGCTCACATCCCCAGCATGAGCTGCTGTTGGGTGTCGGGTAGTAGATTTTGATAGGTATCATATGCTCACTTGCATCTTTCCCACCCTCTCCTAATGTTCTGCTGTGTAGAGACAGTGTCGTTCCCCAGAACCAGCTGTGACCCTGCTGCTGTCTCACTTGCTGTGGGTCTTATGGGTCTTCACCTAATGACCTGACACCTGTCACTTTACTGCAGGTTTTACCTGGGAGGTCCCACAAGTGTCCGAGGATTTAGCATGCACAGCATCGGACCCCAGAGTGAAGGTCAGTGAGTTTAAACTTGAAGACATGCAGTTCTTTCCTTGTGTATGGGCTGTCGTTTTTGAGGGGACCAAGGCAGTGGAAATACCAGTTTGCAACAGTGCAAGCATCAGGACTTCCTGTGGCTTCAGTGTTCATTGAGTATAAGGATAAGAGCATTTCCAGCAGCCTTGCCAGTCCTGTTCTCTAGGGTGACCACTCCTCAAACCAGCTATCCAAGAAGCCCTGTGTCCTAGGACACAGCCCCCTTTCAGAAGACTCAGCAGGCCTTGTCTCATATGCCTTGATTCCCGGGGGCTGCAAAGGCATACACTGCCATCTCTCCTGGCATCGAAGGTTTCCCAAATAATGTCTTAACCATGTAGAAGCAATGTAGATTTGTGACTGTGAATAAGGTGATTTTCCTGAGGTTTGTTGTCTGTTTTAAACTGACAGTAGCGCTATCTACTAATACTGGAGTCCAGTGCAGAAGCTGTCCTGAAAACACCTGCTTTTACACACATGCACATTTGTTCACATCACGCAGGGAGTTAAAGACAATCCAAAAATTAGAAAATGAAGGAGCCACAGATTTGCTACTGTTACTTTTGGGCATTGGAGAGGTAGATTAAATTTGGCCCTGTTTTTTTAGGTGTAAAATGACACCTGCAGGCTGTAGAGATAGCTCAGCTGTTAAAGAGCACTGAACTGACTGTTCTTCCTGAGGACCCGGGTTTCTACTGGTGGTTCACAACCCTCTGTGACTCCAGTTCTAGGGACCTCTGGTGTCTGCAGGCACTGCACACCTATGGTGTAGACATACATGCTGACAACAAACACATACATACTTTTGTTTTGAGATAGGGCCTCACTATATAGCTATGGCTGTTCTGGAACTCACTCTGTAGACCAGGCTGACCTCAAACTCACAGAGATCCACCTGCCTCTGCTTCCTGAGTGCTGGGATTAAAGGTGTACCACTATATCTGGCTCTCATACACATTTTTTTTTTATTTTTGGTTTTGAGCCTATCTTTTAACATTTCTGCAACCCTTATACACATTTTCAAAAAAACATATGACAACTACTTGTATTTGGAATACACTGGAGGGTAATTGGCCACTTTTATGGGTGCTGGTCAGCTGGAATCCCCTGGGTTCCCCAAGGTCTCCCCGGCAGTATTGCCACAGCTGAACACACTGTAGTGAAGGTCTCCAGGCACCCTTGTTTCTCTGCTTTTCTACATTCCCTCCATGTACAAATTAATTTCCAACATGAAATTAAGAGAATCGAAGCTTTCCTGCTACAATGTCAAGAGCCCCAGATGCAAGGAACCACAGAGCTCAAAAGAGCCGTGAAAGTGGCAAGAGAAATGGAGGGCAGGGGTGAGGCACACGTGGGGAGAACTTACCAAGGCTCAGACTTGGGCCCATGGAGTCCAGACACTTCATTGGCTGGTGGAAGCAGCTGCTGCAGACTGAGGAAAGTCAGCCCAGCAGATGTCCTCTCTTGGGTAGCTTAGCCAAGGACTGATTCCAAAAAGGGACTTTTCTCCAGGCCTGGCCTGCCAATGTTGAAACCACATTGTTTTGGGCAAAAGCCTGGGTTCTTGCCTCGGCAGCAGGCTGGGCTTGTACACTGTCCCAACATGCCAGATAAAGAGAACAGTGCTGGTGGCAGACGCGGAGGCTCGGTGGGGCCGCTTTAGGAGGAAGAGCGCTGCAGGCACTGAGGACAGGGCACAGGGCAGCCTTGTTCTTTGGCTGGACCCTCAGCTGTGTGAATGTGGAAGGACACTGGAAAGGAGGGAGGTGGGGTGCGCCTGGTTTGTTGAGCAGAACTGAAAGCAGGAACCCACAGTGCTGAGTCAGCAGATTCTATTCTCCCTCCTTAGGAGACTACCTGGGAGGGGAGGCATACTGGGCCGGGGGCCTGCACCTCTACACCCCGTTGCCCTTCCGGCCAGGCCAAGGTGGCTTTGGAGAGCTTTTCAGAACCCACTTTTTCCTCAATGCGGGCAACTTGTGCAACCTCAACTATGGTGAGTCTGCCCAGCTGTAAGTTCTTGTGGTGTGGGGTGGTGCCTTCCCTGATGGCATCGTGTAAGGGGGTGCCAAGTGAGCTTCAAGTGCTCTCGGGTGTCATTAGGGCCCAGAGTTCAGAGGTGCTCCCAGAGGGAGCTGAACAGTTGGGAGCCTCGAGTCCTATCTGTGGTAGGGCATGGGGCCTCCCAGCTGTTTTGCCAGGAGAGCATTTTAAGGCAGAGGGTTCAGGATAGCCAGGCCCAGCGAGTTGACACTCAGCTTGTTCTGGGGGAGTGGGAAGCAGATACACAATCCTATACCAAGCTCTAGTAGCTTGACCCAGCTTTAAGGGGCTCTTCCGAGTAGGGAGCCACACATCACCTTTTCACCTTTGCTGTTTCAGGCGAGGGCCCCAAAGCCCACATCCGGAAGCTGGCTGAGTGCATCCGCTGGTCCTATGGAGCGGGTGTCGTCCTCCGGCTTGGCAACATCGCTCGATTGGAGCTGAACTACTGCATTCCTATGGGCGTGCAGACAGGCGACAGGTGTGTGGGCTGTGTCAGCTCTGTGGCTTTGGGGAGTTACAGTTTGCACTGGGCTGCTCACTCCAGTGGCTTTAAGGATGGGGACTTGAAGAGAGACTGAATAGTTAGCTGAAGTTGACTAAGGGGTGGAGATGCCCAGCCCTTCCCTGGACCATTACTGCTGCTGTTCCCGGGACAGTGCGCGCTCTGCTCCTCTACTGACTCTGCTTACTGGAAGTGTGCAGTAGAGAGGGCTTCTCTGTGCCACCACAGCCTAGCCATGGATGTGGAGCAGTGTTACACGAATTCGGTCAAGTACTGTTCAGAGTTATAGAAGTTGCTCCATCTCATATTATCTTGTAGGCATTGTGCAAGTGTCTGGAGACTCAGAGGGATTATTATACATAGGAAGCTTGAATGACAAGGCTCTGGGGTCAGAAGTCAAGAAGGTGCTGGTGGGAAGTTCCTGTCTAGGGCACTGTGCCTGCCCTGCCTTGCCCAGGGCCACCTTCTTGACAGGCAGTCTCACAGTGAGACAATACAAATGCCTGAGTGATTGATTAGAACTTTATCCAAGCTGGGCTACTCCCCCAGGGCCATGTGCCAGGTGCCACCTGCGTTGTGGTAGGTCTGGACTAGGTTATTAGCTATGCTGGGTCACTCTTGCTATCCAGAGAATGGAAGGTGATGTTTCCTGCTCTGCTGTTGTGTGGTCTGGATGTGGTGGCTGTGACTCCCGAGACCACTGGTGTACTAGCCTGCCCTTCTCGTCCCTGGATGGTGTACCCTGTTGTTTACACCATGCCTGCTGCCTGCAGTTTGACATGGCCTCAGTTGCTGCTGTCAGCACAGTGGGAGGAGAGGGGCTAATGCTCCTAGGTTCCTGGTGCATAGTGGGTAGCGCCTCAACAGCCACCTCAGTCTTGAGCATGGAATTAACTGTTCTGTGCAGCCTTCCATGAGGTGGAGCTGTAGCTGTATCTGGCTAGCTGCGAGGCCCATGTCCCTGGGAAGCCCTGCAGGAATCATTGTGGGTGCAGGTTGGCGCCAAGTCAGAGCCAGAAGTCAGGAGTTGCTTCTCAGGTGTGCTTTTGGGCCAGTTCACCTGCTTTGGGAGTGTGGAGGGCTCCAGTGGGCACTGCTGTTGCTGCTTTTAGCGCCTCGGCCTTTGTGATCCATGCTACTGTAATACTGACAGCAGCCACAGGGTGGCAGTGTGCGCCAAGCAGTTGCTTTGCTTTTGAGCCTCTTACTAATTGGCCCTTTATTAGCTTGTGCTCTTTACAGCTCAAGACCCCTCAGCTGTGCCTCTCTCTTAGTTAAACCTGAGACACATGTTTCAAAGATTAATCCAGAATATAGCCTTCATAAAGAAGCAGTCAGCTGCTGCAGCGGAGGAAGTCCTGACTCAGGCTGCCGCAACTGTTTGCCTGGATGGCAGCAGCTGTTTGCTGTGGCCAGTGAAGTTTGGAGTCAGCCTTGAACATGGAAATACCATTCCCTGGAGCCGTTTGGCTTGCAGCTTTGTTAGCAAGGGTGGAATTTGGTAACATTTGAGGGAAATGATCTCAGTTTCATCTTGTTTCTAAAATTAGGCAGTTGGCAGGTGGACAGTTGTCTGTAGCCCCGCCCCCAGGGTTAAGCCAGGTGCTCTGAAATTGGCAGTTGAGGCCTTTACAAAGGGAGACAGTTTGAAGTGTTTTGACTTCATCCCTAATGATTTATGGCACTGTCTTCTGGGACCCTTAGAGTTCTGTCACAGCAGGACTCCTCAGGCTAGGTCTGAGAGATCCAGCAATGAGTCAGGGCTGCTCCAGCTGCTCATTGAGCTGCAGCAAGGAGAGCAAGAGACCCCAAGATGGGACCTTGCTGGACTTTCTGAGGACACAGGTGGGAAGGGCATCCTGACTGGGCACAGCTGTCCCGGGGAGGGTGTAGCTTGGGTGGGCAGAGTACATATGGTCACAGAAGCCTCAGGGAATGGCTGCTGACAAGCAAGCTCTTTATTCTTCCTCACCTCTCTCTCCAGCCACATTGATGTCTTCCTCTTGTGCCTGTCAAGGACTCTGTTTGGGGCCTGCAAGCACTGTCTCCCACACTTAGTGCACCACCCAGGATGAAGAGCTCTGGGGATTAAGAGCAGGCATCAGTGGGCTTTCCTGATGACCACTGCTGGGGCTGGTATGAGGGCTGAGCATTGCCACAGTGGGGCAGGAGGGCAGCCTGCACCTGGCCAGAGATAGAGGCTGAGGCTGAGGAGGCCCACAGGGTATGCAGAGACCTGGCGGGCCCTGGCCTTGTGACTCTGGATGGCATCTTGAGTACCCATCCTAGCATTGCTCTGTGGTGTGTGTGTCACAGCACAAACATCCTTGCTGTGTGTACAGTTGTAGTACAGAGCTGTTGTGAATGCCTGTGTGCTCTCTGAAGAACTTAGTCTAGTGCTCTCCTCTGGGTTTCTCTAAAGCATTGACAGCAGCTGTGGTCTCTTTTATGGACCTTAGTCTAAAGGTATGGAGCTGGCAGCCTAGGCCCATGGCTGAGGGAACAGGAACACTGCTACTTGGGCTCAGATTCTCAGCCTCAATGGGAGCTGCTTTCCCCCAGTTCCGAGGGCTCCTCAGCGGGGAGTGAGAGACTGCTGCACAGTCCGTTGTGGAAGCACCTAGGAACCTGCACCTTGAGGACCCTGAACTGGGTGCTTGGTGCCAGTATGAGAAAGACCGCAGGGGACTCCCCAGAGCTGAGCTCTCCAGAGAGCACACCTGTGGTGACTATCTTCCTTCCTGGATCAGGAACAAGTCTGACTGACTGGGTTGCTGGGTTGCTCATTGTGAGCCCCAGGATTATCCTGTGTTCTGGGCCAGCACCAACATGTAGGCCTCCTGCTTCTGCTCCTTCCTGTCCTGACACCAGGTGGATGGGCGGACCTTGGGTGGGATGGAGCAGCAGTGTCTTGTAGGCTCTATCGCTCCCTCTTCTCCTTTCTCCCAAAGCTAGTGCTTACTAGCCTAGACGGAACTGTGGGGCTAGCGGAGCCTCGCAATGGCACGATGCAGGGAGTGCTGTGTTTGACTTTTCCCTTTCTTTTTAGGATTTGTGATGGCGTCCAGTTTGGAGCTGGGATTCGGTTCCTGTAACTTGAGTCTCCAGGGGCAGCTTGGATGAGCATCGGGTATCTCCCAGGCCACGGGCCTCTTTGGAGGTGACACAGTTGAGTGCTTCTGGGCCGTAAACCTTCTGGGAAATCACGTCAATAAATTTGAAACACTCAGCTGTGTCCTGGATGTGGTCTGTGTTTCAGGCCATGTGTCTGTCTGGACACCTGCTTTTCCTGAGGACTTGTGACAGTTTGACCTGCACAGTCCTGGGCCTAAGGGCTTTCAGCGACCTCCCCAAAGTGCCTTTTCCTCACAGACCCCTAGAGTCTGCTGTTGGGCTCTAACCTACCAGAAGTAGGGCTGAGCTGTAGGTGACCCCAAAGGACGCTGGCCCTGTCATTACAGACCACTTCAATGGCAGCATGGCCTCCCAGTGCTGATGTGAAGTTAGGATACTGAGGCAGAGGGGAAGTACGCTGTGGCTGATAGCCGTGGCTGCTCTGACGTCACATTGTGACTCAGGCTGCACAGCCATCAGCATTAGGGAGCTGAAGTGTCCAGAGGGCCTGTGGGCCCAGGTGCCACTGGGTAGGGCTGGCTTCTAAAGATGCCCATGTTCCCTCTTCAGAGCCAGCAGGCCTGACTTCTGCCTCTGTCTCTTTTAAGTACCCTTTGACAGCATCAGGTCCCCAGATTGTCCAGATAACCTTAGTTCAAGGCTAGCTGAAGAGCACACCCAGTTCTGCCTGCCACCTGTTCCTCTCTCGCTCTGACTTCATATAGTTGTTATCCCTTAGTCTTTTAAAGGGGATCAGTTGGAAGCCAGCCCCTTCCTCTGCTTAGATACTAGTTAGTATCTGCAGATGCTCAGGGCTGTCATAGAAAATGTTACAGGGTTAAAAAATTAATATAAGCCAGGCAGCAATGGCACACACCTTTAATCCTAGCATTTGGGAGGCAGAGGTAGGTGGATCTCTGAGTTTGAGGCCAGCCTGGTCTACAGAGCTAGCTCCAGGATGGCCAGAGAGAAACCCTGTCTCCAAAAACAAAAACCAAAAAGAAAAAATATATATGGGGGAGGGGGACAGAGTTGAGCTTCCTCTGAAGTCTTTGAAAACACAGGATGTTAGCTCCGACCTGTTGTGCCCCCCTCTCTCTTGCTAAATTCTCATTCCCCATCCAATCTTGTCCTCCCTGTGGTGGTTTTTGTATTTGCTAAATAATTTTGGGTCTTGGGGGTCTGCCTGTACACACACACACACACACACACACACACACACACACACACACACCTCTGAGAACTTCCCTCTCCTTACCACCTGCAGTAGGAACTGGTATTTGCTGAGAATAAACTTGTTCTTTCAATAGTTGGGAATGTTGTGGCTGTTCTCACTTTTTCACTGATGGCTTTAACAGAAGGACCCCCTTTAGGGAGCTGTGGAAGCTGTGACACAGATTTGCAGACCCCATGACCTTGAGAACCCAGAGAAGGCACTTGTGAAAGTCTGGTTTTAATCAAGGCTGTGCTGCCCTGGGAGCTGCCTCTGGCTCCTTAATGAAAGCAGCCTGGCCAGTTTGATTTGCAGGCTGCCCTGGGGGCAGCTCTTAGGTGAGGGGAAGTGGGCCAAGGTGGAAGCCAGAGGCCGGAGGGTAGGAAGGTGAATTCTGTCTCTTCTCAGAGGGGTGTGATGGGCTGACCAGAACCAGCTGCCAGAGAGTCTCAAAAAGGGCTTGGCTTGAAAGCTAAGGAGGGCAGGCAGCTCCATTGTGGGTCTTGGCTCAGATTCTTTGCAGCTTAATGCTTCATTTCTCCTCAGCATGTGGAAGGAACTAGGTGGGGACAGAGTTTGAGACGTGTTTAATTAACCTTTGCTCCACTCTGTAAGGGGCAATCTTGTAGCCAGCTTGCTTGTGGCTCAGTTATCTATGCACCTCCAGGCTGATTGTCCTGAACCTTATCTTGATACTTAAATGGGTGAAGGCACCCATCCCCCAGCCAAGGCTACTGAGAAGCTGCTGGGCCTTCCCTCTTGACTTTCTATCCTGAGGTTGCCTCATTTCTGATCCCCACAGAAAGCTCTTCTTGAGGCTCTGGTCTCCCAAGCATGATTATGTGCCATTGCACAGTGCTCACTGGGGCCAACATGTCATAATTGCCCCAAATAAAAAGATGCCATTAATACCAATTGTTGTGATAGAAAAAAAAAACCAAAAAACAACAATGCCTCCTTTTCTAGCCTGTAGGAGGCTGACTTTGATTCCCAACACCACAACAAAGCAGAAGCCTTTTATTATCAAGTATAAATTTTCTACCTCCCTCCCAGTCCTGTGAAATAGGGATGGATGAGTATATTTATTACAAGAAACAGAATTGAGGGGTGGAGGCAGGAGGCATGACACCCAGCGGGTGCCCAGAAGCTCCAACAGCCAGTTGGAGAGACCAGGGTATTGGCAGGAGGCATAACCAGTCATCTGGGTGGGACCTGGGTGAGGGTAGAAGATAGAGGAATAGGCATCTCCTGCTCTGATGAACCCCAAAAACTGAAGATTGCTACTCAACTTTGAGTTAAGCGTTGGCATATTTTTACAGCCTGCAGAGCAGTGAGAAGGAGCAGTGATAGGCTGTCTCAACACTGCCTTCTCAGGTAGAAGCAGTGGTCCCAGAAGCAATTCTCTGCCCTGGAGAGGAGCCGGGCTAATCGTAATCACTAGCAACTCGGAGCCCGCCAGAGTGTGGTTCAAACGTGGCACTTCCCTGACAAGTAAATTGCAGGATTCCTCGCCAAACCATTAGATAACTTTTAAGAACAAAGAATGTGCGGGCAAAAGGAGACGCTGTGTGATCTTGCTAGAAAAATAAATAGCAATCATTTTTGAAAAGGAAGTACATTCGATGAATTTGACCCACTGAGAAAATTATAGCCCTGCTTCGATCCGGCAGCCCCTAATGGAGGAAGCTTTCCTGCATTTGTCGCGGTGGAGATGGGCTGGTCAATTAAAGTAGTCTGCCTCATCTAGTGGAGATTATAGCAGGCCTGGACCTCTCCATCACCACGGACTAGAAAGTGACCTCCCTATATTGAGTCAGAGCTGAAAGCAATCTCTCCCGTTCATTATCATAGCCAGAAATTACTGCTCTGAACCTGATTTTCCTGAAATACCAAGGCAGCAGAGTGACTGCTGGATACATTAGAACACAATGAAATGACACTGTGGCCTTTAATATTGGACTTGGGAGTGGAAATAGATGTGTTGCCTAACAGGGAAGAAGAGAAACCAGATGGGACAGGAGTTCCTACAACGACACAACACCTGTCTGATTGGGTTGACCGTGATTGCCACTTGATGGTAAAAGCTGAGACATTAAGGCACTTGGTTTTCACAGCCATTCCAGAGCTGGACCATGTCAAATCTGACCCTTCCTGCCAATTTCCACAGACCCCAGTCAGGGTTGTTAGTGTTTCCTGTCTGTCTGCAAAAGCTCCCTCGCAGCTCTTCCGGGGCAGGAAATGGAAACCGTGTGGAAAGGGAAGGTCAGGTGCTTGGGCACCAGCGCTACTGGGCCTGGGCTTCCTTAGGTTGTAAACATGTTCTTTCCATACAGGCCAGACACTGGTCACATGGAAGACATGCATGTGGCTTCCTCCCTAATTCCAGAGCAGAGGGGCCTCCTGTGGCCTCAGGCCCTTGGGTACATCTTTGTGTACCTCCTCTCTCTAGTCCTCCTGAGTGAGGCAGCTGGGGTGCCACCTAGGGAGACACGGTATTTGCATGGCATAAACAAGCCCTGTATCCAAGCCCAGCACTGAAAAATTAGTGTACGTTTATAATTTGAAGACGTCGGTATTACCTGAAGATATGATTTATTCCAATTTCCTTAGGGTTTTTTTTTGTTATTTTATGGGGTTGTATAGGTGTGTGTGTGTGTGTGTGTGTGTGTGTGTGTGTGTGTGTAAGCCAAGGTTTCATGTAACTGAGGTTGGTCTCCAACTTACTATGTAGCCTTGAAGTTCTACCCTTGAATCTGCTCCAGAGTGGTGCTGAGATTACAGTTGTGCACCACCACCCCTGGTTTATGGGGTCCTGGGGATCAAGCCAGGGCTTTATGCATGCTAGGCAAACACTCTATCAACTGAGCCACCATATATCCCCAACTTTCCTTAATGAAGACTCTGAACACTGTGCTAGTGATTACCCCACCAGCCTGCCGTCTCACCACCTGGTATGTGTTAAGGGATTGATAGGCAGAGAACCTCCAACTGTCCCAGGGACTTCAGTTAAGCATGGTGAGATCTGATAGCACTAACTCCAACTGCCATCCCTCATTCGTCCATCTGTCCTTTATCATCTGCATTTATCATCCATCATCCACTTTTCATTCATTCATCCATCCTTTCATCCATTTATCATCCACCCATCTATCTGTCCGCCCCCATCCATCCATCCATCCATCCATCCATCCATCCATCCATCCATCCATCAGCATCTACCCATTTACCCATACATCCATGCATTCTCCATCCATTTTTCTGGACCCAGTCCTTTACCTCATCTCAATGGTTCTTAACTTGTGCAGCCCAGCTTGACCCTGTAACCGCACAGCAGGTCTGAGCACACCAGAAGTTCGCCATCTGGGCTGTTGGTATCTTGCCTGCCAGCTTCAGGGACTCTGTGGGGCTCTCTCCATCTGTAGCAGCCCTCCCTCCAGGAGGGCCTTGTTAACCCTTTGTTGTTATTCTGTCACACAGGCATTACTGTGGAATGTGGTGCCTGCGCTCTGCCAGCATTACTAAGCTGTTTGCCCGTGGCCAGCTGGCGAGGGAAATTGGGACTAGCTGGCAAATACTACTGGTGTAGCTGTGGAATTCATTGTTATCTAATAAAATCTGAGGTACAGAAAGATGCTTACCTGTTTCTGGCTTGTAGGATTTATAGGCTGTGCCAGCAAGCCTGGCTTAGAAAGATACTGGTTTGGACCTGAGGATGTCTGGATCTGAGGACGTGGACCCTGGATGCTGGCTGTGCGTTCTTCCTTCCTCCCTAGCTCCCTGACTCCCTAGTGAGTACTTCTCAGACTTCACTTAGCAGCCTTTTATTTGGGGGTCTTAACAACTGATTTATTTTTCCTTTTTAGAACTTTTCATTTTTTATGTGTCTGTATGTGTATGCAGATGCTTTCAGGAAGCCAGAAATTGGAGTCCCATTCCCTGAAGTTTCATTTAGAGGTAGTTCCGAACCACCTGACACAGGCTAGGTACTGCACTCTGGTCCTCTGGAAGAACAGTAAGTGCTTTTAAGCACTGAGCTATCTATCTCTCCCACCCTCATCTCCAGGACTATAGTCTACTCCTCTTTGGACAATAGCCTCAGACCACCCCCACTGTCTACCTCTCTTTCTTGTCTTACTATAGTAGCAGTTGGTCCTTCTGTGACAATCTTTTCGTTCTTGCTTTTTAAAACTAAGCCCAACTCAGTGGTTAAAAACACTGGCTAAACAGGGCAGTGGTGGTGCATGCTCTTAATCCCAGCGCTCAGGAGGCAGAGGCAGGAGGATCTGAGTTCAACGCCAGCCTGGTCTACAGAGCAAGTTCCAGGACAGCAAGGGCTACACAGAGAATCCCTGTTTTGAACCACCCTGTTCAAAAAAGTACACTATTTTTTCCAGAGGTCTTCATTTTGATTCCCAGCACCTACAGAACAACTTACAACCATCTGTATGTAACTCCAGTCCCCAGGGATCTGGTGTCCTCTTCTGGCCTCAATGATCACTGCAGGCACATGGTAGGCACATTTGGCAAACACATACAATGTTTATTTGTTTGTTTTTATTTATTTATTTTGGGGGGCTGTTTTGAGACAGGATTTCTCTGTGTAACAGCCCTGGCTATCCTAGAACTTACACTATAGACCATACTGACCTCGAATTCACAGAGATCTGCCTGCCTCTCCCCACAGAGTACTGGGATTAAAGGCATGTGCACTGCCTGGCACGATTTAAAAAAAAATCAAAACAAAAATATGAGCCCAAGCCATACAACATGGGTCAGAATCTCTTCTACATAAGATGTAGGCCACATCTGGTTTGTCCTCCGGGGTTGGCTGTCCCTCAGAGACAGACTTTTACGGTCTAGTGACCTGCATCCCACAGTGACTGAGACATAAAGCCCCTGAGCAATAGTGGTCTTTCATTTGTGTTCTTCCAGGCCACAGAGGACTAGAACCTTCTGTCACAAGGTGGTTTGAGTTGTGACACAGTTTGGTCACAATTGGGGACAATACTGCTGAGGTTTGCACGGTCTGTTGCCCTAAAGTCACTCTGTCCAATGTTCCTTGAAGAAAATACTAAGCCCATATGTTAAGCGCGAGATAATAAATATTCAAAAATCACTTGTGTTTGAATAGTCTTTCCAAACCTTGCGTTTTACTGATTGCCTTGTGAATCTGAAATGTTGACAGTCCTGGGAGAATTCCCTGCACTGAGTCGAGCTGTGTCACACACTTCTGATTCAAGAGTGTCACTCGCTTGCAGCTGCTTGGCACTCTGGTTCACTGTGGGACGTGCGTGTGTGTGTGTGTGTGTGTGTGTGTGTGTGTGTGTGTGTGTGTGTGTGCGCACGTGCATGTCACTGTGGAGGAGAAGTTGACACCCTCCGTGTTGGGCTGTGCTTTTAGCTGTGGTCGTGCTGTGCTTGTCTGAGTATTCATTTTCTCAATCAAGACAAATTGTAATTGGTTTTGAAATCAGGCCTGTTTACTCTTTATAAATGTGTTTTTTTTTTTCCACATCAGCAGATGAAAAGGACTCAAACCAGCTTTGTCACACAGACAAACTATTTCAAGGTTAAGGGCAGAGCTTTCAGATCCAAGGGAAGGTCAGCATGCAGGGTGCCCTGAACTACACCCTAGCAGCCCCTCCAGAAGAGTCAGGATTCCATCAAGATACACATATGTACATTTAAATCTTATTACAGGTTGGAGAGATGTCTCCATGGTTAAGAGCACTGGCTGTTCTGTCAGAGGGCCTGGGTTTGATCTGCAGCAGCCATATGGTGGCTCACAACCATCTGTAAGTCTCCTTCCAGGGATCAAATGTCTTCTTCCAACATCTGAGGACATCAGGCACCCATGTGGTACACAGCCATACATGCAGACAAAACACACATCTTTTAAACGTTGGGGATGCACATGTGCCACAGCCAGCCTGTAGAGGTCAAAGGGTAACTTTTCTGGGTTCTGGGGTCAGCCTTTATCTCCTGAGCCATCTTTCAATCATTCATACACACACACACACACACACACACACACACACACACACAAAATATATACTGAATGTATCTGAACACACATAGATGTAAGGTTTACACAGATACATAGGTTCATTAGTTGAAACTTACAGTGAACTCCACAGAGCTCTCTCCTTCTCTCCAGGGTCTCATTCTGTTCCTCTAGCTGACTTGGCATCTTTGGTGCTTCTCCTGTCTCTGAGTGCTGGCACACAGGTGTGACACGCCGTTCTCAGCTCCCCCATAGCAGGTCTGGTTGGCTTTGGTCACAGGTGGAATCACATACAAAGCTTACAGGGTGCTCACTGAGCATGGGCCACTGGGTGGACCATCACAGATGGAGCTCTGCCCTGCCTCCAGGCCTTTGGCTACAGACTGGGACAGCTGAGGCAACCAGCCTCATGGACTGAGCAGCTCTGGGGTTCTCAGCCTGTCCGGTGTGAGACAGCCTGCATGTGCCATGTAAGCCAATCTAGTGACTCCCATGTTAATGGATATCTATGCTATTGATTCCGGCTTCTCTAGAGAACCCCAGCTAATGCGCCAGGCAAGGGCTCGACCGTTGAACCACACCACAGCCCTTGCATTGACTTTTGGAGAGTCTCTTCAGCTGCATGAGGTGGGCCAGGAAAAGAGGCTTGTTTGGGGTCCTCTTTCTCCAGATTAATCCTGCTTGTCATGTGTTCCTAGTTCTAACCTTTGGGACAAAAACGTGGATAGTTTTTGTGACATAGGAAACTGAAATGAACCCCTTTTTTTGTCTTCAAGAGTAATTTCTCTGTATACAGCCCGTGAGATCGTCCGTGTCCGTGACTATGTTCAGGCTTCCATAATGAAGATGAATATTGTACCAGACTGGCCCTAGCAGGTCCTGCCCTAGCCTCTCTTCCAATGGCCCCCAGTGATGGCCGCTCAGGGTGCTTTGGTTGCCTGATCTCCAGCAGCAGAGATCAAGCTCATACCCCAAAACTCGCCACCCCTCAATTCTCCCACAACCATTCATCATCCCTCCTTTCCCCAAACACTGTTCTCAGGTTAGGTAGGAGGGGCAAGCAGAGGTCTCAAGTTAGGTGGGAACATGAGCAGAGCCTTTTATTTTACAGACAGGTGATACCCTGTGGCAGGTGAAGGGCAAAACAAACTCAGACTAAGGTCAGACTAAGGTGTGCCTGGTTCACAGGTCTGGTGTTTGTCTGTCTGACCACATACAAGGCATTTGCGTTTTTCACCCCCCTTATTGGAGGAGAGACTTCTGGGGATGAGAGAGACAGCGTTAAAGGAGCTTGCTCATCTATCCTCTGGTAAAAGCCAGAAGTCTCTTTTCAGGATTGCCATGGAAGACTAGGTGCCAAGTTATTCACACTGTGCTCATCTATAAAATATTTAGGAGCACGAAGTGCGTTCGTGACTTCATTTGCCTGGTTTGCAAAAGGAAAACTCAGGGGGCTTGCCGCTAAATGCAAATGCATGCTGTCTCCTTGTGCCAACGCTTCTAGAGTCATTTGGATGAAAGGCTGTTGGTCTCCGCAGCTGGTGAGAAGTGCCCCCCCTCCCCTCCCCCCCCCCCCGCCGCCGCTAAGGCTCACGCTTGGTGGGGGAGAGTGTTGAGGCCCTTTGAAGATTCCAGGCTGGCTTGGTTATCTTTTCATGCTCTTAGCCTTTACAGTGAAAATCACAGATGACTCTCCTGCCAAATCACTAAATTAGCAAACTGATTAAATAACATGGCTCCAAACGCTGGTTCACAGTCTGATTACAGAAGGCTCCAGAATGCCACCCCGAAGTGCAGTTAAGATCGCTTCCACAGTGTAACCTGGGGAATCAAGCATTTTCTCCATCGGCAATTCTATTAGCTCTGCCCATCCCTTCTCGGCACACTTCTGGTGCTCCCAAAATTGCTTGGAGGTTTGGAGGTGAGCAATGCAAACACCTCAGGGGCTTGGATTCCCCAACTCTCCCCAGATCTTCGAAAACTGCATAAGATTTTTTTTGAAGATATCAACTTTTTGGTCATAGGAAAAGGAAACAAGACAAACTGAAGATATCAACTTTTTGGTCATAGGAAAAGGAAACAAGACAAACTTCACAGGTTTTAAAACTTCCTAAAGCACTTGTAGTGTGATGGGGTGTGATGGTTTGAGTGTGAAACCTCCCTCACGGGCTCATATGTGTGCACACTTGGTCCCCAGCTTGTGGCCCTATTTGGGGAGTTGTGGAACCTTTTGAAAATCAGGTTCTAGCTGGTGGAAATGGGACTGGGTTTGTTCAGATTTCCAGGTCTGGTCTAGCTCCTTTTTTTCTGGTTGGCTACAGTGATGGGATCTTATGCTGTCTCCAATATGGACAGAGCATCCTCCCTGTCATCCTAGGCTGAAATCCCTTGGAATGGTGAGCCTTAAGAAGACACCTCCCCACCCCCGCAAGCTGTATCTGTCGGCATTTTGTTGCAGCAATGAGAAAGGTGGGTGACTGATGAACCAGACACGTAGTAAGAAAAAAGCCCAAATGTCAGCTGTGCTAATCTGGAGTGTGTGTGTGTGTGTGTGTGTGTGTGTGTGTGTGTGTGTGTGCGTAAGCACTCACATGGCATGGCAGGGCACACCTGTGTGATTTCTCCCTTGAGTATATACACCTGTAAGATTCTTGATCGCTCACTAGTGCCCATCCGGGTAACCACCTTAGCCGAGAAACCACCTCAGCGGAGAATGAAAACTGCCGGGTGTGAACTGCTAGTGAGGGTGTTGCTGCAGGTGACACTTTTGTGTGCACCTGGCTTCTCGTCATCTGTCATGGTGGAGATGTGGCTTTGATGGAGGCTGTATGGTCCTGAGGGTGGGCTCCACTGCTGTGGGACTGTAAGACCAAATGAACTCTTCCATAAGTTGTCATGGACCTGGTGTTTTATCCCAGCAATAGAAAAGTAACTAAGATACACTCTCGCTGAGCTCCGCCCCAGCCCTGACACAGTATATTTGGTCAGTAAGATATGCAATCCCTGGCTGGCTGTTCATCCTCCTCACCCCCATCTCTAATCACTGTTGTGCTTCTGCTGAAGTTTGGAGCCAGGTGGAGAGGGTGCTTGGGTTTGTCATGTTGCTACCTTGGGGTTCCTGTTCTTATAGCATAGCTCTCATCAGGTCCCAGAAGGACCATGCCAGACCCTGGGCCATCTTCATGCATTGCCCTGTGACTCTAGGTGTATGGGGGAAAGTGACAGGAACGGAGGTAACTGAGGTTGGCAGAGACTACACAGCGTGGAGCCCAGTGCAGGACCTGGGGCCTGTGCACTGAGAGTGTGTATTCCTGTCCTTTGCTCGGCTTATAGGGACCCAGCATCTCTGGAAGCCACAGATCAAAAGCTAGTCAAGTGGCTTCTATGACAGGAGCAGCTGTGCATAACCCGATTTTCCTAATTATCCTCTAAATGGGATGCATCCTCCGAGTCACGGAGGCTATGTGCACTGCATACTAAGAGGCAGAGGATCGTGTCTGCAGAGATGGGAGCGAGGTGCTTATTTCTGCATCCATTTAGGTGCTTTCTTTGGAATAGATTAGTGTTTATGTTTGCTGAAGTCTGGCATTTTGGAAAGTCTTACTTAAGCCACATCAGAGAGACAAGCCAGCCAGGAGGGAGAGCTTTAGTGTTGGGGGCGGAGGCGCAGGGAGGTAGGCCAACATTTTCTCTTTCTCTTTATAAGGAGAATGCAAATTAAGCCATAGCCATCAAGAAATGTGTGTGTGTGTGTTTCTGGGTTCACTCATGGGTGGGACACATGTACATATGTGAATGTGTATGTGGAAACCAGAGGTCAGCCTCAGGTACAATTCCTCTGGACCTGTCCATCTTTCAAAGCATCTTTAAGATTTTCTTCTTTATGTGTATGTATATGTGCATATGTAGGTGTCTTCCCTTGGAGGCCAGAAGAGGACATCAAATATCCTAGAGTTGGAGTCACAGGAGGTCGTGAACTTCCATGTGGTTGCTGGGAACCAAACTTAGGTCTTCTGCAAGAGCAGCAAGTGATCGTAACTGCTGAGATGTCTCTGTAGCCCATCCATCCATCTTTTTTGTTTGTTTGAAACAGTATCTCCCACTGGGATCATGGCTTGCTGATTAATTTAGATAGTCTGGCCAGTGAGTCCCAGGGATTGGAACATCTTTGCCTCCTAAGTGTTGAGATTATATGCATTTACCTCTGCACACAACGGTCGATACGAATGCTTGGGACTGAACTCAGGTCCTCACACTTGTGTAGCAAAGCCACCTCCTCAGCCTCTAAAGATGCCTTCAGTTGCTGCCAGTGACATTTATGGGATGAAAATCCATTTTTAACCATTGCAGGAGTCTCAAATCATCTTCCAAACTGCACTGACTAGGAAACTACCTCATCTTGCAGCAAGTGGTGTGTGCAAAATAGGGTGAGTGAGCAGCTCTCAGCCCAAGAGACTGCAAAAGGCGTCCCTTATCAGGGAAGGGTACTGTGAAGTCACCATGAAGCAAGTGTCACTGACATTGGATTTTGGTTTATGCAACTCAAATGCCTGGGACCCCTCTTTCCTGTATAGCCCATATCAGTTTCCCTGACAACAAACATCCCGTCTGTGGCTTCTCTTCTTGAAACATAAGAGCCCCTATCAGGAGCTGGGAGTCTGCGACTTCTTCTTCATGATGTATGGTATTTTAGAAAGCAGGAATAGGGTGAGAGAGATGGCTCGGCAGTTAAGAGTATACGCAGTTTGATTAGTTACTTTTCTATTGCTGTGACAAAACAGTATGACCAAGGCAGCTTATAAAAGAAAACATATATTCGGGCAGTGGTGGCGCATGCCTTTAATCCCAACACTTGGGAGGAAGAGGCAGGCGGATCTCTGTGAGTTTGAGGCCAGCCTGGTCTACGAGGTGAGTTCTAGGGCAGCCAGAGCTACACAGAGAGCCTGTCTTGAAATACCCTTAGGGATTATAGTTCAGAGGTTGAGGCCATGACCATCATGGTCATGGGAGCACAGCAGCAGGCAAACAGGAGCTGGAGCAGTAGCTGAGAGTTCACATTTGATCAACAAGCCTAAGACACAGAAAGAGAGAGCTAACTGGAAGTGGTGTGGGGTTTTGAAATCTCAAAGCCAGATCCTGGTGACACACCTTCTCCAACATGGCCACACTTCCTCATCATTCCCAAACAGTTCCAGTAACTGGAGTCCAAACACTTAAACATAGGAGTCTGTGGTGGCTGTTCTCATTTAAACTGGACACACTGCTTTTGCAACCCCAGCTCTAGGGAATCGGTGCTTTCTTCTGGCTTCTGGGCACCTGCGCTCATGTGTGCAAACCCACACAGACATCATACATACACATAAAGCAAAATAACTCTCTTTTTTTAAAGGCAGGATTGGATTTGTCTCTATAGTATACAAATTAGAAATACTATATAAAGAAATTTGAGACTTCTGTGTGCTTACTAGTCACTGATGAAATAGTCACCTAGCTTTTCAAGTCAGTGACCCTTCTGTGCCCAGAACAGTAGCTGATGCTCCCTTCAGTCTCCCACCTTGGCTGTCCTGCATCCTACCAGGACCAAGACAGATCTCTTCCATTTTTTTTTTCTGGTTCCCACTTCCCAGTTCCATCTCCCTTGCCCTATCCTGGTCAGTGATCTTCCATCTGGGGTGTGTGGGGCCTCACAAAACTATGTGAATGTCTTGTGTGTGCTCCTCTAGTGGAGTAGATGCTAAGAAACCACGGAAGCCAGAGCCAAGACAGTCTGTTTCCAGTTCCCAAAGTCTCTGTCCTATTCCTGTGTCCCCACCTCACAGGAGTATCAGTAACTACATTTGTGATCTGCTTGTTAGTAACATCCCGATTCTCTCTTGAGAGGGAAATGCCTTCAAGACCCCCCTGGAACTCCCCACATACCTGGCATGCACTCTGCGAGGTTTGCCAGTCTCTGCAAGTTCTCTCCTCTCTGTCCACCTTCTGTCTGCCACGCCCTTGATACCTACGTTTGTTTTCCCTGTTGCAAATGCGACTTAAGGGTTTAATATGGCTTGCGGTTTGCAGGTACAGTCCATCAAGGTGGGGCGGGCATGGCGGCAGGTGTGTGTATCAGCTCTTCAAACTGCAGTCAGGAAAAACAGTCAGGAAGCAGAGAGAGATGAGTGCCTCTGCTCGGTTCTCTCTCCATTGTATCAGGGTTCTCTAGAGCAGTGCTTCTCAACCCTCCTCACACTGCGACCCTGTGACACAGTTCCTCATGTTGTGGGGACCCCAACTGTAAACTCATTTTTATTGTTGCTTCATAACTTTAATTTTGCTACTGTTATGCATCATAATGTAAATATCTGTGTTTTCTGATGGTCTTAAGAGTCATTTGATCCCCAAGGGGGCTACTACCCACCATTGCTCTAGAGGAACAAATGACAATATGTGTGTGTGTGTGACTTGTTAGAGTGGTTTATAGGCTGAGGTCCAGCTAGTCTAATGATGGCTGTCTACCAATGGAAAGTGCAAGAATCTAGTACTTGCTCAGTGCATGAGGCTGGGTGTCTCATTTGGTTTTCAGTATATGCCAGAATCCTGAAGAAGTGGGCTTCTAATGCCAGTGGTGAAAGAATAGACTTGCCAGCAAGAACAAGGGAAGGCAGGAAAAGAGGGGAAAAAAGCTTCCCTTTTCCATGTCTCTTATATAGGCCGCCAGCAGAAGAGGTGGCCCAGGTTAAAGGTGAATCTTCCAACCTCGAAAGATTTAGATTTAGGGTGGTTCTTCCCACCTCAAATGATGTAATTAAGAAAAATCCTCCCCAGCTGTGCTTATGTTTTAGTTAATTCCAGATGTGGTCAAGTTGATACCCGAGAACACCTTTTTATTCAGTTTGAAGCCCAGCTCCTGGGATGGTGTTGCCCAGAGTAGGTAATCCCCTGGGTATGTCCAGAGGTCCGTTTCCAAGGTGGTCCCAGATAGCTGACAATCAGATTGACCACCACATAGAGGCAGCGAGTTTGCATTTGTGAGGTTTCCCTGATCCTGGGATCTAGAGGCTCCCACATGGTTAAGAGGGAAGCAGGCTCAGCACCGAGGAGCAAGTCAGGGAAGGCCAAATGGCCTGAGGTATCAGGAGGGTGGGAAGGTGGCTCTGTAGAGACAGGAGTACCAGGACTTGGGCGACAGATGACTGTCCCTGACTGTGAAGTGAGGCGATTCTTTACTTTGTCTCTGCAAACCATGCCTTCCTAACAACCCTCTTCCCCATTTCTTCCTAAATCCTGGCCCTCTGCTCCTTCTCCACCTACTTGAGTCCCCTCTGTCCCCATTCTACTTTTGGCTTGTAACTCCATAGGTACTGGGCACCCCATTCTCACCGACAAACTTCAAGGCGAGGCCAGCTTGGCCACCCCTTCTGCCAATGTAAATTGTTAATATTTCCTGCACTGAACTGAAATCACTCACCAGAGGGAGTGAGGCTCTGGAGCCTGCACAAAGGGAGAGGGAACCATTCCCACCCCACCCCCACCCCAGGGAGCCACCCCCATCCCGACCGTGCTATGATTAGGTGGGGCAGCTTCACTCCAGCCCAGGTCCTGATAGCTCCTATCTCTGCTGCACCCACCCTCCTCCTGCAACCACTGGCCATTTGGCTCTCCCTCTGCCTGTGGCTGCTTCAGCTCTCAGGCTGTTTCTACCCCCAGAGTCCCTAGAAACCCTTTCACTTTCCTCCTAGTAAACCTCCCTGCCTGGCCTCATCCCTGCTCATCATCTTCTGTTCCCAGGTCAGCGACAGTCAATTTGGTGCAATTCAAAACCTGGCCATGTTGTTAACCTAACATCCTTCCCTGGGCCTTTGTTCTTCCTCCAGGTGCTCTTCCTGACACCCCCACCCCGCCCCCCGGGAGCTGGTAGGTGGCTCCCATGGAAGCCTTTGGCTTAGCTTGCCTTGGGGGAAGGGTCACTGTGTGTGAGGCCACTGTCCCACAAAGGCACCCACTACACCCCAAGCATCGACCCAATAAGGCATGCCTGGGATCCTGGCCGATACTCAACAGCTGACTTTACACATTTGTGGGACGAATTGATTCTCGGCTTCCAGCACATTGAGGCCGCACAAAAGGGGGTCGGTGGTGCCTGGCACCACGCGCAGAGTCCGGCTGCGTTGTGAGCGGGGAGCTCAGGGGGAGCTCAGTTGTAGCAGCGGGACCTCGAGGTCAGTAGGCAGGGGCGGGGAAGCCGCGGCCGCGCCCTCCTGGCCACTCCCCGGCCGGCGGTGGGTGGCGCGCACTCCCATATGTCCTCCGCGCCACCACGATCGCCCACCCCGCGGGCCCCCAAGATGAAGAAGGACGAATCTTTCCTGGGCAAATTAGGCGGCACACTGGCGAGGAAGAAGAAGACCAGGGAGGGTGAGTGCGCCTCCGTGCTCTCTTGGCGCCAGCCGGCTGCCAGCTCTGTCCCTCGGGTGTCCGCTCGCTACTCGCCCTGGCGGCACCAATGCTAGGCTAGGCTGCACTCACTGTCCGCAACCTCTGCGACAGGCCGGTCCCTGTCCCTGCGACCTTTGCAGAGCTGGCCCGGTGCCCAGGACGTTAGTCCTGCTCTGGACACAGACGGAGCAAGCTATGGTTCCTGTGTCCACCCTTGTCGTGTGACATTCTCGTCGCAGTGATTGGACACATGCGTTATGAGAACGGGCTGCTGACTGCTTGATGCCTGCACGCGTGTCTTAGTCCCCAAACTGGGAGTCAGTGAAAGGGCACAAGATACACAGGCCAGGAGCCTGGGAAGCCTGGAACCAGGCCACGAGCCCCCGCCCCCCGCCCCCCAACCATACCCCTTGCGCAGAAAAGTAATTTGAGAACAATATCCTTTTACTTTTTAAACTTTTTTTCTTTTTTTTTTTTTTTTTACTTTTTAAACTTTTAAAAAACAGAATTTCAAGGGACGTAACGTTTGCTCCCCGGCCAGTGCCTTAAGCATCCCGCAGTTCCTAGCCCTCCCCTTGCAGAGACTTTTCCGACCTCTATTGTTTTGGCCTGGAGGCTCTTGCCCTTGGGCTGAGTTTCCTGGCGCTCACCAGGAATGGGAGGGGCTTGCTGAGAGAAAAGGCAGGTAGAAAGAAGCCCCACGGCCAGACTTCCTGGGGATTAGCCGCCTAGGGTTCATCTGTAGGCTGCTCAGAGGGTCTCCTCCAGCTGCAGGAGGCAAGCTGACCCCTGGACCTTCAGGGATAGGATAGGCCCAGAAGGACAGGGTGATATATTTACACTTAAAGGAGCCTTCAGGCCGTAAATTATGGGCAGGCTCACTCTGGCCTTTCAAGGCATCTTGAAAGGCAAGGCATGTGGGGAGATGTAGAGCTTGTCTGGAAGTGTGGCACTACTTACACTTTGACAGAACCCGTGAAGATCCTGTGGCTCCCACACCCTGCCCAGACTTGTCTGCCCAGGTCTTCAACCCCGCGGCGCCCTTTATTAAACTAGAATGTCTAGTTCCCTGAGGGCATGCAGTCCTGGTCTCTCTCTCTCTCTCTCTCTCTCTCTCTCTCTCTCTCTCTCTCTCTCTCTCTCTGTCTCTCTCTCTGTCTCTCTCTCTCTCTTTCCTTCCTCCCCCCCCCAGGTCGACCTGCATTGCATTCTTTTCTATCCAGTCTCCTAAATATGAGATGTAGGGTTGTCTCCCTTGCCTGTCTGGTGTAGTATAATCATTGTGATCCTGCCTAGAAGTCTGTTCTCTTCATCTCACATGCTAGGACCACGATGGACCTTTGTTCATTCCATTGTCTGGATTTTGTTTGTTTCTTTCTGAGTTGTGGTTATGCTATGTTACCAAGTCTGGACTCAAAGTCCTGGATTTAGGTGATCCTCCTGCCTCAGCCTCCCTGTATCTGAACTGCAGGTATGTTGCCGCCCGCTTGGGCGTACCATCTCTGTGAATCTGATGTGATTTGGATACTGTCCAGACCTTCAAAAGTAGAGGGGAGAATCAATCCTTCAGGGCCCTGGGAATTGATGCCATAATGTGGAAGCTGATGGGAAGTCCCATGATCCTAAACTGTAATTGTCAGAGGGCCCAGGATGTTGGGGATGAAACCTAACCAAAAAAATCTTTTATAGAAAAACCCGCATAAGGATGTGAATGGTTACAGTTTCTGTGTGTTCCATGTGTGTTCACATACATGTACAGGCTGGAGGTCATGTTGGGTATCTTTCTCAGTGTTCCTCTTTATCTATCTATCATCTATAAATCCATCCATTTCTCTATCTCTGTCTGTCTGTCTACCCTGGCTAGCCTAGAACTTGTTGTATAGACCAGGCTGGCTTGACACAAGACCAACCTGGTCTCGCCTTCTGAGTGCTGGGATTAAAGGCATGTGCTACCAAGCTTGGTTCCACCTTGTTTTTGAGGCACGGTCTCTCACTGAACCTGGAGCTCTTTGACTTGGAGCAGCAAACCCCAAGTCTTTACCTCTTCTGACTTGAGATTACAGGTAAGCAACACATGGCTTTTGACTTTTTAAAAACCATTAGTGCTGGGAATGGAAGTCTGGTCTTCACGCAAGCAAGCACTTTGCTGACTGAGCTGCCTTCCCTGTCCATTACAACTTTTCTGAGATGGTACTTAACACTATTGGAACACGAAGGATGAACAAGTCAAATAATGAGCTGGCCCCAGTTTCCGATCCTAAGTGCTTCTCTGCTTGCTTGTATGAGACCATATGTGTTCAGAAGACAGAGGACCAGTCTGGCCTAGTTTAAATGCACCCAGAACCCCAGCAGCACCTCCCTCTGCCTGCCGCTTCTGCTGGTGTTGCCATCCTGATAAGTTAGCTGGGCCCTCTGCCTCGATTCTCAAGGTTGGAATACCTGTCCCCCCTATAACCAGAAAGTCACAAACCCCAACTGGTTTCTGAGGTAGGAATGGAGGGAAAGACCAGCCTTGGAAAGGCTGAATGGCTTCCATGTGGTCCTCTGGGGAGTGGAGAAGGAATGGAGGGGCCAGTGTGAAGACTGTGTAATGAGGTCTTGAATAATTGAGCGTTGAGAACTGCCAGTATTTCTGCAGACCTGTTGCCTTGGCAACTGGCCCTCCTGACTGCTCTTAGCCTTGACTTTGGGCCGTGGGAGCTTATGCATGGATGCCTGCTAGGGAATGACCAGGGGGAGGGCATGGGGGCTTTCCAGCCTGACAGCCAAACACTGCTTCTTCTCTTTTGTCAGAACATCCAGGGTGGACTCTAGACATTTCCTGAGTTGAGGACCTCAGAAGTAGGGAGGGGATGGCTGGCGAAGTTCAAGGTTCAGGGACGTATGGACATTTAACTCCACCCAGCCTGGCAGAGTAGCAAAGAGGGGACAAATGTTCTGTCACGTTCTAGGAGATAGGGGTAGGAGGTGGGGCTTGCTAGGGTGACCAGCACAGGAAATGTCTAAGAATGAGCAGCGTGTGATTCAGTCCAGTGGAGGCACTATAGTTTCACGGGGTGGCCTGTGCACAAAAGGGAAGTGTGACTAACTGCACATTGGAAAACGGAAGGGAACGCCTACAACACTCAGGCTTCCCCATGGGGAGGAGGGTGGGTACTGAGGAAAGATGTCACCACACAGGGTCCCCCGAGACTGCCGGAGGGAAGGCCCAGAGGTCCAAGGATGGAGCCGGGACTGTAGCTGTTGAGATCAGAGGCACGGCTGTCCTTTAGTGATAAGGGACAATTTAAGGTTCAACTCCCCAAGAGGCCCTTCTGCTTCTGGGACAGTCATCTAACGGCACACACCACTCCCCAGGGACCAGTGTTGGGGTTTCTCAGAGAGCTGCCTTAAGACACACATATGTAATGTATGACACATTGATACTTTACAGTTAGACAATCTATCATCTATCAACTCTCTACTCTATCAATTATCTATATCATCTGTTAATCTGTCTATCAGTTAACTGTCTGTCTGTCTGTCTGCATGCACTTTTGATTCCTAGAAATGGAGAAAAGACTGGAGTGTGCACCCCCCCTCATTTCTTCTAGGCAGTGTAAAAATTCATCTTAGACCTAAACCAACTTAAGTTTCTGTCTTGAAGTCCATAGTTGACAGTGAGACTGCTCTCATCCTGAATGCTGGGACAGTGTGGAATAAAGGATCCCTGCTGCCTGGTTGTCTGACAATGCCACTGTCCCAAGACCCTTTCCTCTCTGCACTGCTTGTCTGACCCTCCCTTCCCCAAGGCTCCTAAATTCTTGAATTTTTTTCCTAAACAACCTCCATGTTTTGTCTTTCCTAGAATCATGAGTGGAATCCAAGTATGTGAGGCTTTTCATACTGGTTCCCTTCACTCACAGCCAAGTTTCCTCCATGTGGTCATTGGGCCACTGTGCGGGGCTCCCATGGTGCTGAGAATCCACCCCTCTGCCTTGTGCATGCCGGACGAATGGATGAACATTCTAACCACTGAGCTGCGGTCCCAGCCACAAACTTCTGAAATTACTCAGTGCCATGAAAGAAGAGAGAAAATGCGACCAAATTCTTCCACATCCCAGTGGGTCCGAGTAGGAGAAAGGGAGGGGAAGCCATTGTCCCCTCAGGCCCAGACCCTAGAGGGAGCATTACTCCTAGACCTGAATACCTCAGGAAGCAGGTGACAGACAGCTGGCTGTATACTGGGGACCTCAGGAGCCAACCTGGCTCAGGCCTCATACTTAGGATAGCAAGGCCTGGTCAGGGAGGGGTGAGTAGACGTGGAGATCTTGGGGATACACTGCTAGATTTGAGGGGTTGGGATTCCTGCTAGAGCTAGTGGTCTATTCTAGTTTGCCTCTCTGTTACTGTGTCAAAGCCCTGACCAAAAGCATCTTGAGGGAGGAAGGTTTCATCTGGCTTATACGTCCCGGTCACAGTGTGTCATTGATGGAAGCTGGGGCAGGAACTAAAGCAGGAGCCACAGAGGAGCTTCGCTAATTGGCTCACTTGTTGGCTCTTGGTCAGCTAGCTCACACAGAGCCCTAGCCCTCCCCTGTCAATCATCCATCCAGACCTTTCTCTCACAGGCAGGGCCATGGGTCAATCTGATAGAGGCAGTTCTTCAGTGAAGGTTCCCTCTTCTCAGGCTGTGTCAACTTGACAATGAAACCTAACCAGGACATGTCTTCCATTGAGAACAAAGAAATAACTGTAAATTAGCTAGAGGAAGGGGAACATCCCCAGAGAAGACCCCCTCAACCAGGCCTTTCTGGGGAAGCTGCAGGGGGCCACCTTGTGACTGGACTGTGGTATGACATGTGGGGCTATGGTCAGCCACAGAGGGAGGTTCTGGGGTTTAGCAAGAGTGACCAACTATTTGGGTGACATTCATTAAAGGCCCTGCAGGCCGCAGTGTAGAGTGGACAGGAGGAAGCTGGTATGGGTGTGGATGTAGGTGGAGTGACCCCAGTGTTAACAACCTCAGTGGGGTAGGAAGAAAGGTGGTGGCGCACGCCTTTAATCCCAGCACTCGGGAGGCAGAGGCAGGCGGATCTTTGTGAGTTCGAGACCAGCCTGGTCTACAAGAGCTAGTTCCAGCGCAGGCTCCAAAGCCATAGAGAAACCCTGTCTCGAAAAACCAAAAAAAAAAAAAAAAAAAGAAAAGAAAAGAAAAGAAAAAAAAGAAAAGGTGGGAGCAGGTGGATGTCAGCAGGTGAGGAATGGGGGCGTGTATGCTGTGCTTTCCAGAATGTTCTAGTGGAAAGAGGAACAAGGGGCTGTTAGGCTCTAGAGACCATGCCAATGAAGAGAAACTGGTCCACAGAGCCTTTCTACAGACCCAGACCTGGGTACTGGGGATGGAAGCCAAGGCTATGAACATACTCAGCTCTTGCAGTACCACGGAGCCAAGCCCCATCCCTTTATTTCCTTACATAGTCAGTAAGTAGGCCATCTTGCTGGGAAGGAGGCAGCTCCTGGTCCAGGACTAAAGGTCCAGTTTGGTGGTCTGGGCTCTTAGCTCCTATGTCCTCAGTCACTCTCCAGCCTCCCCTTCTCTGAGCGGAGGTCCCCCAGTATGCAGCCAGCTGTCTGTCACCTGTTTCTCTGATGCTGCCAGATCCAGGAGCGACACTTGCCCTGGGACTTGGGGAACCTCTCTGAGAGGACATGAGGGGCTTTCATGGGAGCTGCATGTGGCCTCATCAGGTTTCTAGTCATCGTTTTTCTGATCATAAAATTAAGTTCAGGCCTTTCTCCAAGTGTTCTCATGCATTCCATGGTCCCAGGGTGTGCCTCCATCTGTAGTGGGTGCTTTTCTTGGCGGCTTCCTGAGATCTCTTGGGAACCAGCTTCCGCAGAGCAAGAGGTGACTCTTGGCCCTGAGAACGATGCCTCTTTCAGTCTCTACCTTTCTGAGCTAGGCTTTCTCTTCTCTTCTAACTCTGTGAGTCTCCCACAGTGCAGTCATGGTTTCTTCAGAAGGATTGGGTCAACCACCCACCCAACCCAATGAGCCTTAGAGGCGCTCTGCTTTCAATTCCCATCTCACCTCTGTGGAATTAGCGTTTACTGAACACTCCGAAGCTGCTGACCCCTTTGCTCCCGTCCAGTCCTCAGAATAATTAAGGGATGTTTAGACAGTGCAAGTGGGCCAACACCTGCCGGGATCATTCTAAAGTGCTCTTTTGATTGATTCCGCCCGGCTGTGGCTGCCCGAGGTCAGCTTCCTGTACCTAGCTATTTTCTTCTCGGCAAATGCGTGATTCATCACAGAAAAATGCACTTGAAGAAGACAGTTTCTCTTCTTTGCATTGGCTGTGGGCTTTGCTTTTTAGGAAAGTAAATGCCTAATGAGCACGTTTGGGCTGGAAAGCATCCCAGTCGTATGAAGTGGAATATAAACTCGACTTGGCTTGATGGTGTTAATCTTGTCTATGCTAATGGCTGTTGGGGTAAGAGAGTGCAGACATGAGCAATCCATTGCAGGCTTCTGCATCATTAATTCTTAGTAACACATATTCCAAGGCGGGACTTCTGGTTAGGAATAAATGCAGACTGAGGAGGAAATTGCATCTAGAGCACGTAACATCAGCCGTGGGCCACCAGCCCTGGCCAAGTGTGCTTGTTCCGTGGGGACCCATACACCTGGCAGTGGGATCTCGCCTCCATGCTTACGTCGTTGAATAGAGGCAGATGGATGCCAGGGTTGTACAGTTCAGTTGGTTCTAGTTGGTCTGAAGTGATGCAGCTTGTTGGGCATCAAGGGCAGTATTGTGGGGGTGCACAGATTACCGCCTGGCTGGGTGACTTAATCTCTACCAGTCAGTGTCTGCCATCCTGAAGACAGAGCAGTATCTTCCATAGGGTTTGAGGAAAGGGACGATAAGCCTTGTCAGCACAGGGTGGCTGCTAAGCAGGCTGGCAAGTGACACTTTCGGTCTGGTGGTAGAGCAAGGGGTCGAGTGGGTCTCTGCTTCTGAACAAACTTAGTTGTATTGCAAACTTCTGAGGGTGTGTCGGAGCCTGGGAGAAACGGGGCTGGGAACCAAGTGCCTCCCCACCTGTGTGAATAGCCTCGCTGGAACAGAAACCTTTTCTGGGGCTCCCACCTTTTCAACGACTCTGGCTGCCCTATCCCGGTCCTTCAGAGCTCTACCTGGCAGCTGTTTGGATGCTGGGGACAACTGAAGAAGTCTCTGCCTAGAGGAGTGTTGGGACCCTAACTTTGTTCTAGCTGCATTCCTGTCGCTCCTGTAAACACCCTGACAGACACAATACACGGATCCAGTCACAGCTGCGGGTTATGGCCGCCATTGCTGGGAAGTCAAGGAAGGGACTTGAAGCAGCTCTAGCCACACCCAGATAACAGAGAGAGAATGCTAGTGGGCTTAGTCCTCAGCCCTCAAGGACTCTGAGCCAGGGAATGGTACTGCCCACTCTTAGGCTGAGTCCTACATCAATTAAGGCAACCAAGACGATCCCCTACAGTAGCGGTTCTCAGCCTTTGAATGCTGCAACCCTTTCATACAGTTCCTAACATTGTGGGGACCTTCAACCGTGTAATTATTTCATTTCTACTTCATAACTGTAATTTTGCTACTGTTATGAATCATAATGCAATACCTGTGTTTTCTGATGACCTTAGGTGATCCCTGTGAAAGGTTCTTTCAACCCCAAGGGGTCACGGCCCACAGGTTGTGAAATACTGCTCTGCAGGCATAGAGCGGTGATGGTTCCGTGGTTAAGAACACAGGCTGCTCTTTCGGAGGACTGGGTTTGATTCTCTGCACTCTCCTGGAGCTCATAACCATCTGTAACACCAGCTCCAGAGGCTCTGACACCCTCTTCTGATATCCCTGGGCACCAGGTACACTTAATACATGCAGGCACTCACTGCCCCCAAACACAGACAGTCCCACACAGACACAGTCACAGGTTAACCTTATCTAGAGACTCCCTCACTGACAATCTAACCAGGCAGTTACAGAGTGTCAAGTTGACAGAGAAAGCTGAACATATTGTCTCCAGCCACTGTGACCCTGAAGCCTTCTCACAGGAGCCTTTGCTCTGCCCCTGTGGTCTGTGCTGCAGGCAGCAAGCTGGCATAGTACCAGATACTATGGAATCCTATGCTGGGCCTTTCCAGCCCCTGTCAGCCCAGCCAGAAAGGCCAGGGAGCCTTAGCTGGCCACGATACAGTCATAGCCAAGGGCAGAAAAAGAATGAGTGCCAGCTAGGGCTCATTCTTAGACTTGTGTGTGTTGGTTGTTGAACACAGGGGTCTTCAAGCTTAGAGCTTCTGAAATGCCGACCTTGACTTTGCTATTTGACCCTTCTTTGCTGGTCAACCAGCCCACATTCTGCACTTGGGCTTGGCCAGGCAGCGCCACTTTGGGAGTTTATTCTATTTGAAAAGTGTCACTATGCTTCTTCTCATTTAAAACTTCACATATCTCAAGCATCTAGGCTTTAATAGTAAGTTATCGACAAGTTAAAGAGGCTGCAGTGATTTTTATATCTCTTAGTGCTTGTGTGCGCCATGTGCTTAAGTTGAGAGGTTTCTGGAAGCAGCTGTCTGGTTCAGTGACCCAGAGTTTCCTGCTCAACCCCTAAGGCTCAGGTTACTGCAGGGTGCTGGAACCCCCAGGCCTAGGCTTTGAATACTCAGATAGAGTGGCCGCCAAGCTCAGCCTGTGTAGTGTAGGTGACTATTTTAGTATCAATGGGATTTGAGGGACATCTGCTCTAAGCTTAATTTGTTGCTGTTCTCCTCCTCTTGCTCTTCTTTTTAACTAACATCATCTTTCAAGGGAGGGATTATAGGGATCCATACTTGTAGTGTATGTATGTGTGGAAGTCTGTGTGTGCATTTATGTATGGATGTATGTGTATGTATGTGTGTCTCTCTGTGTGCATTTATGTATGGATGTATGTGTGTGTGTGTCTCTATGTGCATTTATGTATGGATTTGTGTGCATATGTGTGTGTCTCTGTGCATTTATGTATAGATTTGTGTATGTGTGTGAGTCTGTGTGTGCATTTATGTATGGATGTATGTCTCTGTGTATGCAATTATGTATGGATGTGTGTGTCTCTGTGTGTGCATTTATGTATGGATGTGTGTGTCTCTGTGTGTGCATTTATGTGTGGATGTGTGTGTCTCTGTGTGTTGTCAAGCTTGTTAGCAGCCGCCTCTACCTGCTGAGCCCTCTCATTGGCCCTTCCTCCCTCCTTACCCCATTTCTTTTTGCTTCTTTTCTTTCTTCCTTTCTTTCTTCCTTTCTTTTTTTCACCACTGGGGATTGAACCCGAGACCTCACATGCTAGGCAAGTGTCCTGCCACTGCACTGTCCCCAGGCCCACAGGTTCTTGTTGGAGGAGAGTGGGAGGGCAGCCAGAGAGGGAGCTGCTGAGGGAAGCAGAGCTGAGGATTTGCAGAGCTGTGGGTGTGGGTGTTGGGGTGCAGAAGCTAGAACACCATGTGGAGCTTCTCCTGACGGCTTCAGCCCTGATGACAGCTTGGGTTTAGACTTATGATATCTGGGACTCCAGGGTTGCATGTCTGTGTGGTTTTAAGTCTTTATCTCTGATAATTTCTCAACACAGTCATTGGACACCAGTGACTGCTGCCTGGATCTAGAGATGAGAGAGGGGGAAAATGTCAGCCCTGGCCTCCTGCAGAGGGTCAGGGGGTCTTTATGTGTTTCCACAGCTTGTAGATTTTAACATAAGGCTTTGGGGGAGGTCACATGAGCCACACAGGTGCCAACATCTTTCTGTTAGCATGTCACCCTCAGTCAGCCCATTGCCACCCCTCCTGTCTTAGGGTTTCTATTGCTGTGAAGAGACACTATGACCACAGCAACTCTTATAAAGAGAGTATTTAATTGGGGTTGGCTTACAGTTCAACGGTTAGTTCATTAACGCTATGGCAAGAATCATGGTTCCTTAAAAAGGCCACACTCCTAATAGTGCCATTCCTTCTGAGCCTGAAGGGGGTGTTTTCTTTTAAACCACCACACTTCCCCACTCTGCCCATTGGACAGAGAAGAAATGCCAGAAGAGAGGAAAAGAGTGGTCATTGGATGAAAGCAATAAAAATACAATGGGACCATCCAGCATGGCGCATTTGGGCAGCCCTTTCAAATGGGAAGGCTTGAATGAGGAGCCAGCCGGGACTGGAGCTGGGTACCCAGGGCTCATGTCTGTCATCTCTTTCCCAGGGTAACTTGGTCCAGGTGTGGGCTTCTACAGAGATGAGATGGGAACATGTACCTCTCCTGGGGACAGCAAGGACACTTTCTAACTTCCGGTGTGACTATTTGAAAGCCTTTTGCCAGGGGGAGAGTGTTGTCCTGAAATGTATGCAGGAGACATGTTATTAGTATAATGAGATTTTAATGATTTGAGATTTTGTTGGAGCAGCACACACAGAATTTTAATCTTATTGTATGCAGCTGCTGGTGTTTTTGTTTTATTTGTTTGCTTGGGCCTCATTGCAAGGATGCATTTCTACAATTATTTAGTTTGCTCTCATAGAAATTTGATTTTATGCCACTCTTAATGTTCTCATTGAGAGACTCTTTTGGGAGAAGAAGAATATATACATATATTAAAAAAATTATATATAAATACCACATATAACAATATAATATATTAATTACAATATAATTATATATTATAAATACATACTAATATCCTAGAGTCAAATATTAATGTATAATATATAATATATGTTTATATATTATATACATATAACATAACATGCATGTGTATATCTATAGCTATAGTTTTTAAAGTTGGAAGCTGGCTCGATCAGAACTGGAATGTGAACATAGGGTTTCCATTTGTGTTCCTTATTCATAATAGCCATAGAATAGAAACAACCCCAGGGCCATTAACTGATAATGAGGAGGGGAAATGTGGTGTATCCACAAGATGGAATAGTCTACAGCAGTGAAAGGGAAAGAAACATTGGTATATGCTGCAACATGGGTGAATCCATTCACAAAAGGACAAATATTATGGGATGGAAAATCCAGAGTAGGCAAATTAATAGAGCCCAAAGGTAGACAAGTAATCCTTGGAGGCTGGGAGCTAGGGAATGAGTGCTAATGGGTGCTTGGGGGTGAGGAGAATATTTTTAAGTTGATGGTGGTGGTGGTCACACACTCAGAATATTCTAAAAGTCGCTGACTCATGTCTTTAAGTAGGGGAATTATGCAGAGTGCGAATCTGTCTCAGTTGAGCTAATAAAATGCAGACTGTGCAGAGACATGAAGTTCTGGCTTGCTAGTGTCTTCCTCCAGGTGTGTGTGTGTGTGTGTGTGTGTGTGTGCGCGCGCGCGTGTGCGCACCTGTGTGGGCACATGTGTTCTGAGGTCAACCTCAGGTGGTGTCCCTCAGGTGCCGCACGCTATTTTTAGAGACAGGGTCCCCCTGGAACTCAGTGATTGCTCTAGGCTGGGCCAGTAAGTCATGTGATCCTCCTGTACCCCACCCCCCACCCTCTTCACTCCTCTCCCCCCACCTCCATCCCCCAGGCTGGGATAGCAGACTTGCACTATGGCGCCCCATGGCTGGAGTCTAGGTGGGTGTTGTCCAGATGGTTGTATTCATTCCGTATGAGATTCTGAGCACATGTGATCTCCACATTGGAATCTCAGAACAGGGAAACCTCAGATGTGATGTCCTCTTCCTGACCCTGTGTTGGTGGTCAGAACCCACAGACCCAGCACATGATCAAATAAATGTCGACAGTGGCTGCTACACTCGCCCACTGCTGGCCTCTCTCTAGAGCTCATGAGTGAGCCCAGCTAGGCCAGCACTAGA
>JAQHUG010000146.1:4027805-4066066 GCA_028555095.1 Dicrostonyx torquatus | reverse complement strand
GGGGGGTGGGGTGGGGTCAATGGAGCCTTTCTTGTTCTTGGTGACCTCAACCTAGGGAGCTAGGTGCTAGACAATGATGGTCGGTAGTGGCCTGATTTGCTATTTGGTGCTCAGAGTAAAATAAACAGGGTCAAGGAGTGGTCACCCGTCACCGTGAGGAGACTCCCTGAGTGGAAGGGGCTCCTAGGGAGGAGCGCCCAGGCACTGCCTGGCCCATGGTTTGAGGGGTTCACTGCAGGAGTTGGGTGGAGACCAGGATATTCTTTATTGAGACTGGTCAGAGTCCACATGTCCTTTGCGTGCTCCCCAAACCCAATAGGAGAGGCACCCATAGGAGATGGGGTCACGGGTGTGCTGTGTGACTCGTGCTTTCTTGTGGACCATTCGCCATCACTTCCAGTGGGATGCTGACTCTATCTAAACAGAAGTCCAGCCATTCACTACTTGGAGAAAACTAATGATGTGTTGGGGGGTTCTCAGGAATCCTAAGCACCTGCCCCTGTACCCGCCCTCACTACTTCCTGTCGTGGGAACCCAGCCGCCAGGCCACACTTGTGCCCTGAGTACTATGTTGCTTTCCTCAGCCTGAAACTAGTCCCATTTTATAGACAGGGAGACTGAGGCCTTCAGAGAGGTGAGAAGCCCAGTCTCTTGCTGAGTGGTCTCAGAGTCTTTTCTCCACGGGAGACTTCTGTGAGGTGTCAGAAGTGATAGTTTCTAAATGAAAGTGGGACAGCCACGACCTTGGCCTTGACAGACACTCAGCCTCTGAGCCCCTCCTCCTTGGAAGGGGCTAGGCAAAGATCGAAGCCCGTTTCTCAGGTTTAGCTTCTGATTAAATTGGCTCTGGCTCCAGCGCCACACTTCTAAGGGGGAGGCTGAGAACTGAACAGAGGGCTTCACACAGGCTGCCCAAGCACTGAGACCCTTAGCCATGTGCCCACCCTGTGGGTTAAGCTTTTTGACAACAGGCATAAAAATATCCACCAAGTGACCGCGGTGGAGGCCACACAGAGTAAGCGCGTGGTGAGGTCGATGGGAGATATTGGATTCCTCCAGCAGTAAAGAGCCCTTCGAGGCCGCGTCCCCGCACTGTAGCCCTGTTTACCAGTTATTATTTTCCTTGTGTTGGAGTCATCTAATTTTAAACGCCATTACAGAGCGCTTTGTAGAGAGCCCTAGGGGCCCACAACAGCCCCAGAGAAGAAACTGGAAATCAAACTCAAAGTGGCACCTTGTTCGTATGAGAGGAGGCAGGTGGCTGCCTGGGAGGGGCTCCTCAGGGGCGTAACCATCCATGTGCAGAAGGATGGATTTTTTTTTTTTTTTTTTTTGGTTTTTTGAGACAGGGTTTCTCTGTGGCTTTGGAGCCTGTCCTGGAACTAGCTCTTGTAGATCAGGCTGGTCTCGAACTCACAAAGATCTGCCTGCCTCTGCCTCCCGAGTGCTGGGATTAAAGGCATGCGCCACCACCGACCGGCTTGGATTTTTTTTTTAAACTAGAGATTGAACCCAAGTTGTACTGCGTTGTCAGGTGAGCCCTGCGCCACGAAGCTGGCTGCCTCCCACTATTTTGAGATAGGGTTTCACCCTGTAGTCCAGGCTTTCCTTGAATGTCCCTGGACTCCTGCATGCTGAGATTGTAAGTGTCTGTGCCCACTGAGCTGGGGGAGCGGGCAGAGCAGTCAGGAATTCAGTCTTCCCATCTGTCTCACAAAGAACCAGCCTTGGGCTCTTTGGACCTTTGAGTGCTATTTCATGTCTGTTTTGACTTCTTGGGTGCACACAAGGCCCCTGGAACCTGCCTGCTTCTGAATCCCCTGTCTCTCGATGTCTGTAGCTGTGCAGTGTGGGGATGGTTGCCATCCTTGCACTTGGTTCTGGCCAAGGTGGGGTTGGTTAATCAATAGGTGATCTCAAGGCCACCTTGTGTGTACCTTCTTAAATTTATACTGTTGTAGGCATTGGCCTGCGTCTCTGAGCCCAGGTTCCTTTCACTTCTCAGTCTATATCTACACCTGGGGTCTTCTGTAAAGGGCGCAGTTACTTGATATTTCATCTTCAGAAGGCAAACTACCTCTGTTGCACTGAACCATGCTGTGGCAACCATAGGTGGTATGGAAACAAATGAGTCTAGCTCTGTCCCAATAAAGCTTTATTGACAACACCTGCTGGGGGCCAGCTGCCTTGAACTGTCAGCTGCTGAGTCTTGGTCTGCACCACAGTTTTGATGCCACAGATCAGAGGCATGACTTAGTTCCTCTCTTTTTCATTGTGTGTGTGTGTTTCCATGTGTCCATGAGTCTGGATGTGTGTATCTGTGTATGCGTCTCTTTCTCTCTTTTGATGTCTTTGTCCCTATGAGTCTCTGTTTCTGTGTGTTTGATGTACTTGCCTGTGTGTAGCCAGAGATCAACTTCAGTTATCTTCCTCTACTGCTTTCAAATAAATGAACATTATTTATTTATTTGCTCTTATTAAGTGTATGAGTATATTGCCTACATATATGTCTTTACACCACATGTGTGGTTGGTTCTCATGGAGGTCAGAAAAATGTATCTGATCCCCTGGGACTGAAGTTACAGGTGGATGTTAACAGCCGTGTGGGTGTCGGGAGTCAGACCTGGGTCCTCTGGAAGAGCACTCGGTGCTCTTAACCACTGGGCCAACTCTCCAGGCCCTCCACCTTATTTTTGAGACAATCTTTCCCTGAATCTGGAGCTGGATATTTTGGTAAGGCTGGCTGACCAGTGAAGCCCCAGTATCTACCCCTCTCCACCCCTAGCACTGAGGTTATGTGTGAGCCTCCACACCCAGCTTTAATGTGGTTACTGGAGATCTGAGCTCAGTTTTCCATGCTGACAACAAGCCTTGTATCAACTGAACATTCTCCCCCAGCTTGGGTACTTTCTGTGCACTGCCTTCAGTGATTTCAGGGCCTCTGTGAGCCGCCTATCTGCTACAAGCATGGTAAGTAGTATCTGTGGTCTTAGAAGTTCAAAAAGTGCAGGGCCAGGGGGACAACTCTGGGTAAAATGCTGGCTTGCAAACGAAGAAGATCTGAGTTTGCATCTCTAGCATCCTTGTAAAAGCCAGGCACCACCGTGGTACTTAATCCTAGTTTCATCTCTTCTTAATCTAGTATTTAAAAAGACATTCTGGCTGGACAGAGGTAGCGCATGCCTTTAATCCCAGCACTCAGGAGGCAGAGGCAGATGGAACTCTGTGGGTTCGAGACCAACCTGGTCTACAGAACAAGTTTCAGGACAGCCAGGACTACACAGAGAAACCCTGTCTTAAAAAAACAAAATAAACAAACAAAGAAACAAATAAATAAATAGAAGTTCTGACAACCTCATCCCCGTGTTGTTCTTTGTTCTTGAAAGCCTCATATATCCCAGCCTGGTGGGTCAGTGACCTGGGTGGGGCTCAGCTTCACACACCACCTCCATTGCTTCTGTTTTTGTTTGTTTGTTGTGCTTTGAGGTAGCCTCACCACGTTGCCCAGGCTGGCCTTGAACTCCCGACCCTCTCACTTCGGCTTCAGAGTGTTTTGGTCAGAGGCTTGCCCCTACTACACCAGTATCTCTTTTCATTTCTTTGCCTCCTGTTTCAACACAGCAGAAATGCCTAGTTTCGAAGTGTGTGGTTCTATTATGAGAAAATTAAACACATTTAAGAGCAAATTAAATTAGAGGATTTGTGATCATTAGCTAAGTAAATTATTTTTTTACAGTAATGAGCCAGGCAGGGTACAGCATGTGGTGGCATGCTCGATAAGTGTTTGTTGGCGAGAGCAATCCTTGCGTGAGCCTATCAAGTTACATGGACTAATGGAAGAGCCGAGGGGCAGTAACAGCACTAAAAATAGCCATTGTGTTTCTAAAACCTCCAAACACAGAGGACTCTATGCTGCATCTTGGCCAAGGGCGAGGTCTGGGGACAGCTGGCACACTGAGCCCCTGTGTCATTCAAAAGGCTTTGTGACCTTGGTAGGGGCTGTCCCTTGCAGCCCTTGGGCATTTGCCAGTACTGTGAGCAGACTGGCCCCTGTAGGGGCCCTCCCTTGGTGACTTCTGGAGGGAACTGGTGGATAATACTGGGTGCACTGGAAGGACTGGGTAGATAAACCAAAACCTCGTGATAGTTCAGACAGGGGACAGGGCCATTCAGAACCAAGGCCTGTGTGGTAGAGGTGGGAATCCAGAGGCCATAGATCCTGGAGCTGGGATTTGAGTCCTGAGACCATAGGTTTAGGCTCTGGGGAGCCACAGTGGGGTTACACACGTGGTGTGAGGTAGGATCCAGAGAGGTGATCCAGAGCCTTATCTCCCCAGCCTCTCTAGGCAGGCGCTTTGCTGGAAGCTGGGACAGGACCTCTCCCAATTTTAGCTGCCTCCTTGATGGGGATTAAAATTCCAGTTAAGTGGAATCTTGAAAATAATACGTGTAACCAATCCCAGTGCCAGAGGCATCATCACAAGTCAAAGCCAGCCTGAGCTACACAGTGACTTCTAAGCCAATCTGATAGACACAGGGAGACCCTGTCTCAGAACTCTACCAGCAACAACAGAACCAGCCTCGTGTAGCGAATGTACCCATAATTCCAGCAGAGGCAGGAGAACTGGAGATAGTTCTAGGCCAAGTCTGGTCTACAGATTAAGTTTCAAGCCAGTCTGGGCTATGTAGCAAGACCTTGTCTCAAAATCCACAGATGTGCAGGCTGCTGAGATGGCTCAGAGGTGAAGAGCATGTAGTGGCCCTGTGGAGGACCTGGGTTTGGTTCCCCACACCCATGTGGGGTGGCTTACAACCACCTGTAATTCCGGTCCCAGAGAGGTAAGGCCTCTGGCCTCTGCAGGCACCGCTACTCATGTGTGCAAATGTATCCCCGCCCCACATACACATAATTAAAAACAAAATGATTCTTTAGGAAAACCCACAAGAAAGTCACAAGAGCTGGGCGGTGGTGGCGCACACCTTTAATCCCAGCACTCGGGAGGCAGAGGCAGGCAGATCTCTGTGAGTTCGAGACCAGCCTGGTCTACAAGAGCTAGTTCCAGTGCAGGCTCCAAAGCTGCAGAGAAACCCTGTCTCGAAAAACCAAAAAAAAAAAAAATTTAGAAAGTCACAAGAACATTTTAAAAATATGACAGGACAGTATTAGCGCTGTGCTAGCACCCAGCACTGCCAGCTGGCTTGAAGAGCCGGGTTTTACTACACGCCCCTTCTGCAAGGATTACAGCCCAGGGTGCCACAGGACCCTGTCCCAGCCATCCAGGGAGGCTTCCTGTCTCTCCCAGCTACAGCAGTTGCCTGAAGTCTGACCTCTGTGATAAATCTTTCCCATGTCACATGACATCCTCCTGAGTGCCCCCGTGTGCACCTCTGCCTGTGTCTTCTCGTGATGTTCCCTCTCTGCAGCTGTAGGCCCGCCCTTATCTGCTCTGATCTTGAGTCTGTCTTCAAAGACCTTATTTTCAAATCAGTAGATTCTCAGTTCCCAGGGGGGCATGACTTCCAAAGGACATTTACTCAACTCACAGTGACCAGGACTCTATTAGTGACTAAGTCTCATTATTATTATTATCATCATCATTATCATTATCAATATTATTATTTTCTCAGTCCCCCCCCCACTCTAATGTAGTCAGGACGATCTCAAACTCACTATAAAACCAAAAATGACCTTGAACTCCTGCTCCTAGCTGCCTCCTGCTCCTGCTGGGTTGACTGTCACGCCCCTTCTTTATTACCACTATTCTGCTCTTGTTTTTCCCAGGTGAGGAAAATGGGGGATAGATAGTCAAAACAGCTGCTTATAACTGTCTGGGTCCTGCACCCAGTGGTTTGTTTGAGACTTTTGGGCTCCAAGGGGAGGGAGAGGGGATTTGCCCTTGTCTAATCAGGAAGACCGAGAGGCCCTGTTTGTGTCCACAGTACCGTACCCCAGAAGCTAACTTCCTTCTGCTGTGTTGTTTTGTGTGATGTAATTTCAACTATGAGATAATTTCGTTTTTATCTGACATTCGTGCTGTTAAAGGGTTTTCATTGCTAGCCTTGGGGATCTGAAGGAGCCAGCGTGACACTCAGGTATGCACTTAGGGGTGCAGGGATACTCCTGGCCCTGAAACTCTGGTGTTGCCATTTGAGTGCTGAGCACCCCATCTTGTGCGTGGATGGCCTCAGCTTAAGAAGACGCCACCCGCCTGTGGCGCAGCTTCCCCTGAGAAGTCTTACTAAACTTGTTTGACAGGTGCAGGCTGTGTGTCATTAAACACAGGCAAGGCCTGCTGTCATGTGGCTTTAAATAGCGCTTGCCATTCTGCATGTGGCATGCTTGCTGAGCAGAGTGGAGCGGTGGATGTGACATCCCAGGACACATTTTCCTCCTTTTCGGGCCCCCTCTGCTCATCATGTTGGAAGTTCTGTTCTTCCCTGTATCCTCAGAGATGCACGAAGCCTCTGTAGGACTTCGGGGCTGATTGTCACGGAAACCATTAGCATCAATATCGGGACTGAGAGGAACTAATTTTCTTCCTTCCTTCCCTCAGTCTTGATTCCTCCCTCCCTCCTTCTCTTCCTCCCTCCCTCCCTCCCTCCTCCCTATTTCATATGAAGCCCAGGCTGGCTTTGAACTTGAGACCTCATTGCTTCCTCTTCCAAAATACCAGGACCACAGGCATGTATCATGGTTCCCTGTAGAATGCCTTCAGCACATGACCCTTGAGCAGTCAGGCAGGAGAGACCTGGGCTGAGCTGGAAGAGGCCTGTGTGAAGACTGGTTCTCAGGATAGCTCGCTCAAGTTTCTGTGAGGATTCTAGAAGCACACCCTTAACCCTCTGTGAACCAGCTACCTCTGAGGCTATAGGCTTGCACTGGACACGTAACCAGGCTTCACGTGTGCTGCTGTCAAAAGACATTTCCCCTGGTGTGTAGAGTCTGTTGAGAGCTTGGAGTGGAGGTGCATACCTGTGATCACATGACTGGGGAGCAGGCATTAGAAGGCTCGGGAGTTCAAGGTCATCCTTAGCTACTTATTGAATTCAAGCCTCGTTCAACATGAGACGTGTCTACAAAAACCAAACTCTCTTTCTCTCTCTGTTGGTTTATTACCATGGAACTCACAGATCCCATCTGTCTTTCAGCCTGTCTGAGGCTTCTGTGATGGGTTCCTCCATCAGGCCACTGTCCTGTGTGTGGTAACTCTGGCAGCTGCTCCAGGTGTTATCAGCAGTGGTCACTAGCCTGAAGCACAAAGTCACGGCACCACTAGCCTAAATAGACCACCAAATGGGTCCTTTCTCAGAAGTGAGGCTGAAGACAAGGAGGCAGAGGTCGTCCTCTTCACCTTAGCAGGCACAAGTACCCCAGGAACTTAGACTTCCCACTTCACTGAGCTTGTTCCCAAGTGGCTGAGTCAGTACTGAGCATGCTTCAAGCTTGTGGATTTTAGTGAGCGGATTTGTAAACCCAGAACTCAATGGATGATTTGTATAGCATTTGGCTAGTGTGCTGAGAACTGCAGGAGACAGACAGCCACGGCGGAGACAGATGGCCACACGTGGCTCCATGCCTCTGTTGCTGCTGGCAGGCATGAGAGGATCTCTTAGCACACCAAGCAGCTCTTTGGGGACACCACTGGGGTGTCCTCTAGTCCATCGTGTACCCAGAGAGCATCAGAGCTGAGGGTTGAGGCTCAGCCTGCAAGATCACCCCACTTGCACTCCTGGACGTGCAAGTACAGGCCGTAGCTGGTGAAGGGGCTGCTGGGGAGTAGGATTTCTATGCCCTCCCTGGTTTAGTTCATTTCTGGAACCCTGGGAAACAGTTCTCTTTGTGCTTTGTTTATTAAGACAGCCCAGCAAAGCACCCGGATGAGTAGTGGGTTGAGGAGGAGCGCAAGCAGGCTGCTGTCCCAACGCGAGGACATGCCTTGTCAACTGGGAAGCCCTCCAAACTGTGCCAGGTGAGGGATTTTACAGAGGCGTCACATGAAGGCAGGACAGATGAGGGACTCGGACCCCAGCCCCACCTCTCTCCAGAAGACAGGGGAACTGGTGTTTCTGAGCTTCTCATAGTGCCTTGGTCCTTCTGGGACCAGTCCCCATGCAGGAACCTCCATAAGCTGCCTCATTAGAACAAAAGATGCTCCTGTCCCCTGGGGAATGACAAGGCTTTTAGGAACTTGGGTCAGGGACCCAGGTATAGACCAAATATTAGGGCTAGAAATGTTTCTAAAAGAATCGATAGCAATTTGTTGCTGGGCAGGGTGGCACATGCCTTTAATTCCAACACTTGGGAGGCAGAGGCAGGCTGATCGCAGTGAGTTCAAGGCCAGCCTGGTCTACAAAGTGAGTTCCAGGACAGTCAGGACTGTTACACAGAGAAACCCTGTCTCGAAAAAATAAAAAGAAAAAAAATCGAGATGATGTTTCTAGACTCTTCAATATGGATCCCAAGGGCTTTAAGACACACCAGTCTTTAGTACCTGGGATACAACCCACAACCTTGACCTTGCACACGCTAGGGACACATTACACGTCATCCCTCCTGCATTTCTTCTTTGTTGTGTTAATGTCCTTGCCATATCAGTAAAACACCTGGTAGGTAGCTTAGGAGGTGAGGTTTATCTGGGCTCATGGTGCAGAGGAATTTTGTCCACGGACATGGGAACTTGGCACATCTTGGTGGGACCTTCCTTCTGGACCTGTCTGGTGTGGTGCTGCCTGTCCCAAAACTGAGCCCGTTAGGGAATGCTGACCTCTCTGAGAGGTGGCACCCTCTCTCCTTGCTGAACCTATGGGGGCTGTGAAGCATCTGTGGAACACAGAGAGAGACTCTAAGTCCGGCTGCCTGCTATAGGCCGACAGGTCAGGAAGACTGATGGAACAGGAAGATCCTACGGCTGTCACAGTGGTCACCATGACATCAGAGCACAGCTTATTCCTTCACATCTGGGGAGACACTGTGTGAGCAACCTCTGCTCTGCCAGTGGGATAGAAGTGCAGCATGCATACCAAACACAGGGCACATGCTCTGTGCCGTCATACGTGGTTCTGTCTCACTATACTTTGGTCATTAGTGCAGAGTGTGCCTGCTGATCAGAGACTACTGTCTGTGAACTTACAGCAGCTTTGTCCAGTTTGTGTCTCTAGCATCCTTTGGTGGCACTGTAATGGATCCACAAAGTCTAGGTGTTTTTTAAGTGTGGTCCTCAATCTGAAACTGCCCACTAGGGTAGGAAGCAACACATAACTGTTATAATTACTACCAGTAGCAACCAGTAACCTTCTGAGATGTCAGGTATTATGAGTTCACTGATCACAGATGGCCTGAGAGGTCCATCGGGGTTCCCATCCCCACTTAACAAATAGCTGCATAGTATGCGGGATTCAGAGCCCAGGCAGAGTGTCCTGTGGCTACAGAAAAGGGGATATATTGCAGGCAAAGATATAGTGTCCTACTTTGACTTCCTCTTTTGCACTTCCAGAATCTTCTTTTGCAAAAAACAAAAGCAAAACAAAACACATCAGGACTGCTGGTACACGCAAGTAATCCATCCCAGTGCTCTGCAGGCTGAGGCAGGAGGATCAGGAGTTTCAGGCCATTTGGGGATGTATTTAGAGGATCTGTCCCGAGAAAACTGAAACACAAAACACACAGTTCTGCCTAGCTTAAGCTGCTGGTG
This sequence comes from Dicrostonyx torquatus, assembly GCA_028555095.1. Taxonomy (NCBI): domain Eukaryota; kingdom Metazoa; phylum Chordata; class Mammalia; order Rodentia; family Cricetidae; genus Dicrostonyx; species Dicrostonyx torquatus. The sequence continues at coordinate 4,056,374 of JAQHUG010000146.1, read as the reverse complement.
GAATCTGATTTCTGTTGTCGTGGTAACGGGTCACAGGCACTCAGTACCCTTGTGTTTGATCTTTTGTGTACTTGACAAGCAGGAGATACTGCTGCCTGGCCACCCAGGCCTGGCTCATATCACCTTCCTCTGGGGATCATAGAGCTGCCCCTGAGAGATGACAGACCCCTACCCTTCCCTAGCCTCTAGCCCAGACCCCAGGAGGTGGCTCAGAGTTGGGAATTTCCTGGTCACTTTGCTGCAGAGTAACTGGGGTTACTGGGGAGTGGCTAGGGGGCGGATTGTCACTGTGGTTCCTGAAGTTGCTTCTGATGTGGCCAGTGGTACTATCTTATCAAACAGCCCTGGCCTCTGTGACTTCCTCAGGGCCTGTTTGCAAGTCATGGTGATGTCCCTGTGACCCTTATATGACACACATGCATCTCTCCTGCCTGGACAGCGCTTGTGGCTGCTTGCTTACAGGTCTAGAGAGCACTCTGACACCCCCTTGGCCGGACACTGCTGACAGTGAGTTGTCCCTTTCCCTGCTCAGCCAGCCCTGCTATGGCCCGCTCTGTGGGGATTGTTTTGCAAGAATGGACCCTTGGCTGGCCTAATCCTGGGAAGGTGGTGGGACGCTGGTGTTGGTGATGGGGAAGGAGGACCCTTGGTCATCTTGTGGCAGCCAAGGGAGATGAGGGTCTAGCTTGTGGGATGCAGCTTCTGTCAGTTTGATGGGCCATGTGGATCTCTGGAACCAGAAGAGTGGGACTTGGGACACTGTCAGCGACAAGCTGTGTTTAGAATGTGTGTGTGTGTAGTGAAAGGGGAGTCTGTTCTCTCTACCATAGGGGTCCTGTAGAAGGAACTCAGTCGTGGTGGGGAATGCATTTCCCTACTTATCTCTCTCTCTCCAGCCCTATCCTGTCACTGGAGCAGCCAGTGGGAGGCATTTAGTACTGGGCAGGCCCGAGAAGAAGCCTGGTCTCCGTGTTCTCTGTGAATGGTAGCCCAGCATCCATTTTTGATGTGGGAGCTTTGACACAGTTGGCGCACACGGAGCTTTGTGGGTCCTTGGAACAGGTTTTCTTTCACAGCGGAGTCGACAGGAGCCCAGAGAGGTTAAACCACCTGCCTCGAGTCACTCAGCAAGTGACCTGGTTCCCAGTCAGGGCTCCTTAACCTCCTCTCCACTGACAACCCCTGGGCTGTTGACCTGTTGTGTGACTGACACCATACCTCTTTGGTGGTATAAGGAATACTCATTGTGTCGATGCCACTAAAGGACCCTGACAAGGACCACTGGAGGAAGGGTTATTTTGAGGGTTCTGTTCATAACGGTGGGAAGGTGCCCACAGTCAGGGAGCAGAGAGAAGAAGTGAATGCTAGTGCTCGATCCTTATTTGTTAGTGTGTGTGTGTGTGCTCACACGCTCGCACCTGTGACGTGGTACGCATGTGGAGACCAGAGGACAGCTTGCAGGCATTGGTTCTCTCCTCCTACCATGTGGGTTCTGAAGATGGAACCTAGGTGTCAGGTGCCTATCCCTCTGAGCCACGTGGGACTTGCTGAAGTAAAACGAGGAAGTCCCTCCCCACAACTTGTTCATCACCCCTCACCTGTTCTATTGGCTTCGAGACACAGTCCCACCTGATTGCTGGCTGGATGTTTTCCTGTGGGTGGACAGCTGCTGAGAGAGAGGAGAAGGCCTATGTGGCTGTTAGGGGAGGAACCCGTGCCTGGATTGCAGTCCCGGGCGTGCAGAGGCCACCTGGTTCCCACAGCTGTGTACCACTCTCCCCACTGTCTTTGCTCCCAGTGTCTTCCCTGGAGCAGTGTGTCACATCCTTCTCACCTTGGTGTCCTTGCTGCAGGGGACTGTGCTGAACTCCTGTAGTCCAAGAGGGGCCAGCGTAGTGGGCCTTCTAGGAGGAGGCCACTTTGAGCGAAGGCATTTCTCCCCCCAAGATTCTATTCTTTTTAAAAATTATCACACACTTATTTGTGTGCATCTGTGCATGCATGTACCGCAGTGTGTGCGGTAAGTCAGAGGACAAGCTGTGTAGAAGTCAGTTCTTGCCTTCTGCCATGTGGGTCCCAGAAATCGAACCCAGGTGCTCAGGCTTGGCAGCAAGCACCTTTACCCACTGAGCCATCTCACCACCCCCCTTTTTGGCTTGTTTTGAGACATGGTCTTGTTCTGTAGCCAGGCTGGCCTCTACCCCCGGGAAGTCCTCCTGCCTGATTGCTGGGATCACAGGCTTGTACCACCATACCTGACTGGAGCTGTGTTTGGAAGGAGGTTCTGCCTCCTCTTGCCTTCCTCTCCCCCCTCTTTTTTCTTACTGGACTCAAGGCTGAGCGAGTTTCCAGAGCATTCTTAGGTGTGTGCCCTCCCTGGCTGCTGTGATGGGGAAAGAACCTCCGAACTGATGGGGCTGGAATGAGAGTATCAGCATTTTGCTGCCTTCCCTGGGTACATGGCTGCTCCCTCATCAAGTGGCTACACCCTTCCAGCCTGCTGCAGTCAGACAACACATAGAGGAAGTGGGTGGCAGGCTCGGATAGAGGTCTGCTTCCTGCTCTATGGAGCTGGCCCCGAAGTCTCTGGTCCCTCCCCCAGCATCTTCCTCATCCCTTTGGATTGGGGACATCCAACGGGAAGAGCAGCAGCCTTCTTTCTGATGGGACGTTGGAGGAGCACTGACTGCCCCTGGTTTATGACACTCATGATGCCCCCAAGACCTTACAGGGAAGGGCGCATTTCCATGGTTGTTTTTAAGTCCCCCACCTGCCAGAAGACTGGAACCCTCTCATCTTCCTGGCAGGACAGTCTTCTTCAAAACAGTTCCAAGGCCACCTCCTCCAGGGCCTCAAGGGAGCTGGCAGCTTGTGTGTGGATTTGAAAATTCCCATGCAGCTCTCAAGGACTTAGTGCCTGGGGAATGACAGCAGATAGAGGATACACTTGCCGTGTCCGTGTTCGTCAGGGTCCAGGGAGGTGCTTTCAGGAGCGGTGGGGGTGGGGGTGAGCTTATGGGGCACAGCTGTGGCTGCAAAGGGCAAGCAATTAGCACACCTCCGACTGTTCCTGTGAACTGTTAGATGGCCAGGCAAGCGAAAAGCTGGAGGTAGCCTGGTCTCATCCCCCTCTTAGCCCTCGGGGTTGCCAGGTTAACCTTCTGAGCAGTCAGCTCAGGGGAGATGGCTACCGCTCCATCCTGTGGTGTCTGCAAGTAAAAGTCAACGCTCATTGGGAGGTCTGCTCTCTAGAGGTCAACCTCCCCTGACCTTGGTGTCATGGAGTATGACCCGTGGCTGCCTTGCTGCGAGGATCAGTGCTGTTATCCACGGTGAGGTCAAACTGCTCTTCCTTTCTGCTTAATGTCCTTTGGCTGTGTGACCGAGGTCTGGCGGTTTCAAGAGCTCTTGGATGACCAGTGAGAGAGTACATAAGGCTGTGCAAGCCTGCTGGTAGCCAGCCCTTCCTGTTTGCTTTTCACCTTCCTTCCTTTCTCTTTCTTTCTTTCTCTTTCTCTCTCTCTCTCTCTCTCTCTCTCTCTCTCTCTCTCTCTCTCTCTTTCTTTCTTTCTGAGACAGAGTCTCTCTTCATAGTACTGGCTGTCTTGGAATTCACTGTGTAGTCCAGGATGGTCTTGAACTCACAGAGATTCACCTGCCTCCTGAGTGCTGGGATTAAAGCAGTGTGCTACCTTTGTTGCCATGGCAACAAAGCACCAGACCCTGCATGGTTAGAACAACATGGGGCTGTCATGAAGTTCTGGAAACTTCAGTGAGGATCCATCTTTTGAGCTCTTCCTGTTCAGGAAAGGCCTGGGTTGGCCCTCTATCTCCCTAGCCATCAACACTGCATCTCCCAACTGTCTCTGCTCCAGGCTCACAGTTTCTTATCCTTCTGCCTGGAAATTCCATGGAGCCATTTGCACTACCCGTGCTAACTGCAGTACATATTCAAAAGCCTTTTTGTTTCTTTGTTTGTCACAAAAGGGGCACACAATGCAGCCATAAAAGACGCAGTAGCTTAATCCCAGCATTCGGGGAGCAGAGGTAGGTGAATCTCTATGAGTTTGAGGCCAGCCTGGTCTACAGAGTGAGTTCGAGGCAAGGCTACACAGAGAAACCCTGTCTCGGGTGGGTGGTGGAGATGCAGGAGAGAAGTGACCCAGTGAGTTATAATGAGAATCCCTAGGAATGCTAAGTCAGGTGTAGTGGTAAATACCTGGAATCCCAGCATCTGGGCCAATGAGGCAGGGGGATTGTGAGTCTGAGGCTAGCCCCTACTATGTATCAAGGTTCTTCTAAAAAAAAAATGGGGAAAAAAATCAATACAAATCAATACGAAGACTTATTGAGGATGTGCAATGATGCTCCATTTGCTCCTGAACTTGCCAAGGACCAGTCAGATGTTCTCTGAGCAGTTTGTCTGCTCTCAGCGGGTGGCTGTATGTCAAGAAACAAGCAGGTGACATGCCTACCCTTTACAGAAGTGACTGTGAAACCTTTGGCACAGATGTGTCAAATAGTGACAGTGTCTGGGAAGAAAGGGAGCTGGCAGAGGAGCGACCCTGCTAGGAAGTGGGTGGGGTGTGTTGGTCCCAACACGGTCAGGGCACGGAGTGTGTTTACACACGCCTTTAGTCCTGGTTCCTCCTCTGGGATCCTCCCTTCAGAGGCCTGACTTGAAGTGTGAATCCATAGTGGATGGGTGGAGCTGGCTGTTTCTAGCCTGGGCTAGATGAAACATCACATAGGTACCCTGAGTGTCTGGTAGGAGCCAAACTCGCAGAATCTGGTGCTATTTCTGAGCGCCCCACCTGTCCAGGCTGTTTGTTACTTTTTTTCTCAGCAAAAGGAAATGAACTGGACTCCGCGGCTTCTCATCTGACAGCTTAGTGCAGATGACCGCTAGAGGGTGCTATGCCCATAGCATTCCTGCTCGCGCCCCAGTAGGGGGTTTCCCATGGCAGGTGTACTGTAGAGCCCTTTTTTTTGTTGTTGTTGTTAATGGCTTAATGATTTAATCTTCTTATTTTCTCAGCAGAACCAATTTGGACTTCCCTGAGTATGTGGGGACATTACCGATCAGATTAATTAATGCTAGTTCCACAGTTGGGAAGCCTTCCTCACCTGCTCTGCCGAGGTTAAACCTTCTGCTGCTGTTTCTGTTTTCTTGCTACACAGCGCATTTCTCTATCTGTGTTGAGCTTGGCCAGGCTTGTTTTGCTGTTTCGGGTGACAGCAGATTTCATTCCCACCCTGCCTTGGTGGTAACCAGGTGCAGCTTTCTCAGAGGGACGCGACTGTTTCCTCCACAGGCAGGGAGATTTGGGCTCTGCTCTTTCGATGGTTATGAGTTTCTTGTGGGTTTTGCACCTCCCTTCCTTCCACTTCTTCTGCGTGTTCTCTCTCTCTCTCTCTCTCTCTCTCTCTCTCTCTCTCTCTCTTTCTCTCTCTCTCGATCTCTCTCTCTCTCTCTCTCTCTCTAGTTAGAGACAGGTTTTCATAACCAGTGATTAAAATTTCTTTGAAGCTTTGTCGAAACGGCAGTGTGATTGGCTGGGAGAAATGTAACAAAGGCATCTTTCATAAATCAGGGACTCCACGGCAGGCAGCGGAGGGCCTGCTGAGGCCCCTAGTTTAGATTCAGGGATCATTGGCGCCTGAACTGAGGGTCAGGGACAAGAAAATGGATGACGAGCAGGAACCCCTTCTGGGCAGCAGGAGGCTGACTTCAGCTGTTTGTCAGAGGTTGGGAATCGAGGCACTAGACAGAGGAGATGGTGACCCTGGCTGGACATGGTGTCACATACTGTAATTCCAGCCCTTGGGAGGCTGAGGCGGGAAGACTGAGCGTTCCAGGCTATCCTGAGCCACTGTTCTGGCTGGTTTTTATGGCAATTTGACACAAGCTATCTGAGAAGAGGGGACCTCAAGTGAGAAGATGTCTCTGTAGGACCAGGCTTTAAGTAGACTAGCCTGTAGGGCATTTTCTTAATTAGTGTTTGCTGGGGGAGAGCCCAGTCCATTGTGGGTGGGGCCCTGTGCTGGTGGTCCTGAGTTCCATAAGAAAGCAGGCCGAGCCGGTCGTGAGAAGCAAACCAGTAAACAGCATCCTCCATAGCCTCTGCATCAGCTCCTGCCCTACGTGACTTCCTGTCCTGCCTTCCTTCAGGGAGGGACTATGTTGTGGAAGCATAAACCAAACAAACCCTTTTATCATAACGATAGCAACCCTAACTAACGCAGGCTGAAAAAACAAGGGTTGGGAACATAATTCACTTGCCTAGCGTGTGTGAGGCCCTGGGTTTGACCTTAGTGGTGACCTGGGCATGTGTAGCAGCGGTCCCAGAGGTCCCTGACCTTCTTCAGAGGCCTGTGCCTCTTGCTTGCTCTCCCCACCCTGCAGCCCTGCCTCTGTACTTCCTTTCCTGCAGGACTGTGGGCTCCCTTTTAACATTACTGTAGCCTTTTGAACCAAGGTGGCCCTGAGTTTCCCATAGGCAATGCACTTGTTCACATGGGATCCCTGCTCTCTGCTGGACTTTGGAGAGTGTGGTGTGTGTGTGTGTGCGTGCGCGTGTGCGCGCACCTTTGTAGAGCTGGCTACAGCTGGGATGGGCCCCATACTTCATCTTGCTTATCCTGGAGGCCTGGTGGGCATCTCCTGGAGACCTCACTCCCCAAACCTCAGGTGCTTGGGCAGAGAATCCAGGGACTTCCCAATAGATCCAGCCTGGTCTTTAGGGTGGACATTTGAGGTCTGGATCCTTTGAGAACCGGTGACCTTGGCCCTGCTCTCTGAGTCCCCTGCCCATTGTTCAGTGAGGTCCTCTGCCCTTGGCATTGGCAGAAAGCTGAGACTTCCAGAATGTGGGCTGAATAATTCAGTTCAGGTGAGCTTAGGTAGAGTGGATGAGTCTAAGGCGTGCCAAATGTGGCCCAACCTGGGTGCCGGTGACGGAGTGAAAAGGAGGTAGAGGGACCTCAATCTTCCCCTTACTCACTCTCTACATAGCAGACAGTCGTCACGACAGCCATGTGATCCTGCCCCATTATTATCCCCTGAGGTGAAGGATGCTCTGGGGGATGACTTCCGGGCAGGCGCAGGCAGATGGAAAGTTCTGGATGCACTTCCAGTGGTAGCTGTGGGATGTGGCCCCAGTGAGGATGCTTGGGTTGAATAAAGGCACCGTGGTCTGAGTTCTTTAGGGGGGGGCAGCTGGAGGGAGGGGAGAAGGTGCTGGGCCAGGTGACTGGTAGCTGATGGCAGGTGACATTGTGGCAGGTGTGGCCTGGATTCTGAAGGCGATAGATGACTGTGTTGAAGGAAGGACTGGGTGGGGTCAGTGTCCACGGAGCACAGTGGGATGGGTTAGAGCAGGGGGTACCAGCTGAAGCTCATGCCTGGCTGACAGCGGGTTAGCCTGCTGAATTCTCCCTTCTGTCTTTAGAAGGTGAGTTGAAGAAGCTGGCCCATGAGGCTTTGCATGAGGGGAGACAGCTAGGATACCTTTCATCCTTCGAGGACCATATTCTCTATGAGTTAGGCGGCCTTGGCCCTCCCACTCCTGATTCAGCCTGCCCAGGGGCCCTATATGGTAAACTTGGCATTTCACTGTGAACCCGGAAACCTTTCTTCCTATTCAAGTCGTTTTTCTGTAGTTCTAACATTTTTTGATCACCCCGGGGGACAGAAGGAAAGAAAAAGACTGTGTTTTGGGGCTGAGGGAATTGTCTGTTTAACCCTAGCTCCAAGCTTCAGTTCGGAGAGTGATACCAGGTATAGTGCAGTGATCAGACTTAGTTCCTGAGACAGATGCATTCTGCCTGGCCTGGGGGTCTATGTCTTTGGGAAACCTGCATGAATGGTTTTTCTGCTCTCCTATAAAAGCAGAGATGGCTGAGTGTGGCCCAAGGCTGTTGCCCCAATCTGCCCCGATCTCAGGGCAGCATCCTTCCCCTTGCCTTGTTGAAGCTGCATTGCTGTAATTGGTTCTTGGTGACCTACAACTGCTGGACTAACGTGAGCCTTAATGGGAGGCCTCTTTTCCATCCAGTGAAGAGGCCCGGAGGTGAACTGTAGGTGACAGTAACGGTTTCTGTTCTGGGTAGCTTTCTCTGGATGAAGTCCTCTGCTCTTGTCTTCCTGTGTCTCTTCTATGTAAGCATCTGGGGCCTGGATGCATGACCATGGTGATGACTTGAGACCTGGTTCTGGGCACTGGGATGTGAGTATGCTTCAGGCTAAGCATTTGCTCTTGCCACGTGACTGGTGAGCTGTGGGAACCTTGAGGAGTGGCTCTAGGTCCATCTAGCGTGGGTGGGTGCACTGGGAGTGTCTATGTAAGGCATGTCTATGGTAAGAGCAGGGTGCCTCAAGTGTGGGGAAGGTGTGGCCGACAAAGCCTGGCTCCAACGGGTACGGGGGGGGGAGTACTGGTCACAGCTGGATTTGTGAGAAGTTAGCCCCTTATCAGAAAGCTTTGGGGACCACCAAGAGCTGTCCACCCTGCGTCAATGACAGGGCCAGCTTGAGGTGCCAGGAAGATGTGTCCCATAGGTCCCCTCTATTAAAAATGTCAGTGGACCAAAAGACCCAGAGTGTCCCAGTGTCAGGTATGTCTCAAAGACGTTCCTGCCTGTGCCTGCTCTTCCATCACGCTGGTTCCTTAGCCATGAGCCAGTGCAAGCTTGGCTATTGGAGCTGGAGTATGCAGTTGGCCGTCTGGAGGCAGACCCCACCCTCCAACAGCCTTCCCGGGGTCCAGAGGTTCTAGGGCTCTTCCTTCCACAGTCCCAATGGGACGCTGCCTTCAGCAGTAGTTCCTGATGTGGGCTCCTGGCCTCCTTCCCGTTGTACCTTATTAAAATGCACACACTCTTTTTTTAGCATCTGAACTTATTTTTAGTGTCTTGAGAAGTAGAATGGAACCTTATGGCCCAGCAGAACAAGTCCATAAATCAATGGTTCAAGTCACTGTCCCATTCTATTCCTAGGCCTTGCCAACACAGAGCAGGAAAGAGCTGCTCTTAGAAATGACCGAGTTAACACCCTGGAACATCCTGTGCTCAATCCCCTGGGCCGTGGCCTATGTGAGGAAGCCAAACCCATCTCTCATGAACAGCAGCTCAGCTGGGCCTGGATGGTGAAGAGACTTTCTCTGATGTCTGAACATCTTTCCCTCTCTCCCGCATCTGGGTCAGAGCAGCAGACTCTCCCTGGGGTCCCTAGCGTTACCGTGCTTCACACTGGGTGTGACCCCATCCATCCTGCGCATGGTCCTCATGTTTGGTGCTGAGCTCTGTTGTCATAGACCAGCCTTGCACACCAAGGTCTTCGTGTGTACAAGTGCCAGGAGCAGAACAGTCCTCCCACTTGAATTCCATCCCTCACCCTTTGCGTGTCTGCGGATGTCAGAAAGGTCACTGGCAGCAATCTGCCTCCTCGGCCCAGACTGATGACATTTCTTTCTTAGATCTTATTTGAGTCAGCTCTTGACTTGGCTGAGCTGGGAGAGCCTCACATGCAGCCCAAGTTGATTTCTTTTTGGAACTGCTCTGGAGAAGCCCTTTGCGTCTGGTGAATTAGAACTTCTGCAGAGTTAGAGAGTTTATGGAAAACCCATTTCCTAGCTTATCTCTCAGAAGTGTCCTGGGCTCTCTGCTGCTGGTGCACGGGGCCCTGCATCCCCTTGGCTAGGAGAAGAGATGGGGGAGACGGACAGTGGGCTCTTTGTCTCCTCCATTCTTCTGAGACTCCGTAGAGTGCTCTGTCTTTGAGCAGGTCTGTGCAGGGCACTGCTGGGTACCAGCCTGTGGAGGGCTGGTTAAGTGCCCCAAATTGAGGCAGTTTTGCTGCCGGTTTCAAATTCTTCTTTTGATGTGTAGCAGGTGTGGCACGGCCCCTTTTGTGAGATTTTTACTTTGATCCTGGTTCAGAGTGTGTTTGCTGAGATTTGCCTGCCACGATCCTTTGTTCTCTGTGAAAACCAGGAAATATATTTATATATATGGTACAGAAAGTCCCTGTGGGCAGTGTGATGTCGCTGCTCTGTGGATGTCAGTAGATGGAGTCACCATTGCTTTGCCTGTCGCCCCCGACCCTCAGCCTTCCTTTAGGCCTCTGTGTCCCTGAAGACCCTTCCTCTCACTGTGAGGGGCTGGCACCCCACTTTTCCAGAAGAGGTACTGTGTCCCTGTCTCGGGGTGAGCAACCGAGAGCGGCTGCACTTCTCCTCCACCTTGAGGGAGGCTTGCTCTTCAACCAGCCCGCTTTTGCTTCCAAAGCTGGGTGTTCATAATAATGTCAAAAGGAAACAAATGGCTGCCAAAAAAACAACAAAAAACCTTTCTTCTTAGGAGTCTGGCAATAAATAAATAAATAAATGGAGTCACGCAAAGAAAAGGATAAAAAAATAAAATCAAAGCTGTGGGCTTGGCCTGAGCTGACTCTTAGGAGGCGCTTGCTGATGGCAGGGGTTGGGGGCGTGAGGGCTAGGGGTTGGGGGATGGGGGCTTTCTGGAGCCATTTCTTTCCTCTGAGACTGTAAGTCAAGAGAAGTGGCTCCCCCCCACTCCAAATTGCTTTATTTTAAGTTTTAATTAAGAAAAACTTGATACCGAATCTTATGTAGCCCAGGCTGGCCTCCAACTCACTATGGGCTGTGAATGATCTTGGGCTAGCCCTCCTGCCTCCCCTTGCTTCCCCCATGCCAGGATTAAAGGTGTGCATTCCTGCATCTAACTTTTTGCTTTTTAAGCCTTCCCTAGTCTCTGGAGAGGGAGTGAAGAAACAAGAGGCTGCCTCAGTCACTCTGCGCTCTCTTCTCTGCCTGCCTCCTCCCTCACCCCCTCCCCTGAACTCCATCACTCCTTCCCTGGCCTCCAACGCCATTCCTCTCTGGCCTCCATCTCCCTCTTTTCCTGGCTTCCTCCTCTTAGTCCTCAGCTGGTATTACTGTACAGCCAGCTCGCTACAAACCTGGAGATTCAGTGCAGCAAGAGGGCTTCTGGCCAGAAGGACCACGTTGATACCCATTCTTCATGTCCGATTGCTGTGTGGACAGGGCGTTCAGCTCAGAACAGTGAGGATGCTTGGGAGAGCCAGGCCGGCAGGCGCCTATGACTCAGTGTCGTCACAAACCTACCCCAGGTCTGGAACTGGGCACAGCTGATGCCCAGCCAGCAGCATTTCACATCTTTGAAGTGTGTGTCCTCTTGGCAACTGGACCATAACTTTAAAAAATCTCAGCATTTCTGGGATTCACTAAAACCCAGTAGCCCAGTGGGCTGGTCACTGGTGGAGTGGAAGACACCGGCTCTACAAAAACCATCCTCGGAAGACTGGAGGGTCCTCTGAAGCTGCCCATTGGGTTAACACTGGAAACTACTCAACACAGAGTGTGATAACTGGAAGATTCAGGCTGGGGCAATGGATTCCTCTACCCTTGGTGTCCGTAGGCCCTTGAGCTAGGCCCCACCCACCACCCACTGCTCTGTGATTCCCAAAGCTGCTTCTAAATTTGGCCTTCTTTCAAGACTGGTTCACTGGATGCCTCCTTCAGGGAGTCGCTCATGATTCTCCTGGTATGAAGGACCTGTACCTCCTCCTTGCTCTTCCATGGTTGTGACTTTCCTGAGCCTCCTTAGGTGCCACCATCAGTCACAGCTAACCCTCCAGCTTATGGCTGTGTGTGTAACCTGAGCCAGGAGAGTGCCCCAGGCCTCTCCATTCCTTTCAACACCTCTGAAGCAGGGACTCTTCCCACCCTGTGTTACAGTGGGAAACTGAGGCCTAGGGAGGTGCAGGGGGCTTTCTGGATGTCACAAGTTTGTGGCAGAGTGAGGTCTGAGCTGGAACATGGCAGGTTTGGCCAAATTCACAGCACTCTCCCTGGGCTTTGAGTGTTTCCCCAAGGCCTTGAACAGGAAGGACCACCCCAGAGAGAGCGTGTGGATCACAGTCTGGCAGGCTGTGCATGCGTGCCTGTGTGCTTATTTATGAAGGTCACCCAGTCCCTGGCCCTGTTTGGTGTTGTTTTTGATGTTCGAGGGCGGTGTGGAAATTTTTGTTTTATGTGTGACCTAGTTTCTGAGCTTTGATAATGGCATTCCTTGTGCCCCCTCCTCCACCCCCAGCTCTGAGATTCTGGAATCAGGGTCATAATCTCAGTCTCTCTTCCCCGGGTCCTAGGCTTCATGCCCCTATGTCTAGGTAGGGGGCTGATGCGTGTAGTGGCTCTAGGGACTTGTCTGTTATTATTGTCGCTTTAAGTTTTATTTGTGGTTGTGTGTTCACGCATGTGCAAGTACAAATGGAGGCTGGTGGTCCCCCTTCATGTTGTGTCTCAGGAACAGTCTGCCTTGCTCTTTGAGACAGGGTCTCTTGCTGGATCTGAGGCTGATGGATTAGGCTAGCTCCAGGGAACCACCTGTCTCTGCTTCCCCAGCACTGGGATTACAGGGGCCACTGTGCCTGACTTTTTAATGTGGGTTTTGGAGATTTGTCTTGGGCCTTTATGCTGTCTCTGCACTTCATCCACTGAGCTATCTCTCCAGTCCCATGCCATGGGTTCTTTCTGAGAGAATTGGTGGCGCCTTGGCGTGATTCTCCTGTGTGGCTCGCTGGAGCCTCCCTGGACGACCTCATTCTCAACTGAAACTGTCTTTTATTCTGCTTTGACACTCACCCTGACCACTGTGCACAGCCTTGGCATAGCGAACCCCCTGTGCTTTTCTCTGAAGAGTTAGCCGGATGGGATTTGGGAAGCCCTGGTCACTGGGCTGCCATTGAATTTCCCTGGAAAGTTTCTTTTCTTCCTATTTCTGACTCTCTCCATTTCACTAAACAGTGCAAATATTTGCTGGGATTTGGTCCGTTTTCTAAACAAGCCTGGTGCCTGAGGGTGGATCTTTATGTGTCTTTGGGAGGTGACACAAAGGGAGTCCACGCCCTTGGCCGTCACTGATTCATGAAGGTTTTTTATAGTTGTCTGCTTCCCTCACAGAATCATGGTGAGGACTGGGGGAATTAGGAAATGGTTTGTAGGGGCTGGAGGGATGGCTCAGTGGTTAAGAGCCTTTCCATGTGTGACTGAGTCATATTTAGGGTGCCCCAATGGGTGAGGCCGTTACATTTCTGTCTGTCTGTCTGTCTCTCTCTCTCTGAATCTAAGAACATCTGTGCTATTCTCACCTTTTGGCTGTTATGAATAACGTGGCCTTGAACATGCATTTACAAGTTTACTAGAAGGCCTCCTTTTTCAAAAAGCTGGATGTCAACATCTTTGCTAATGTTAAAGCTAGTGTCTGTCCTTGTGGAGGCGAGGTGTCTGGCTTGTCCCCAGAGCTGGATCCAAAGCCATGTTTCAAGAGCCTGTTGTGTGTCCTGCTCTAAGCTGGGGACTTGGGTTCTTTAGCCTGCCTGGGGACCTAAGAGAACAAACAGAAAATGCCACCTGAGGTAGCAGGATCGATGGGGTTAACAAGACTGGCTTGGAGTCTCGCAGCCAGCAAAGTTGGAGCCACTTGTATCATATATGGTGTTGTCCCCATCATCTGCTGTTGTGGGTGCCAGGTGACCAACATGTAGAGTGCTATTAAAGCTTTGAAGTGACTGGTGTTTCGGGCAGAGTTTAGAAGACATGTCTCACTGTAGAAGTTCCCAGGAGGAAACATAGAGAGGTGGGACACCTGTTACTGGAGATCCCCCCCACCCCACGACAGGATGTGTGATCAGTAAGTGATTGGTGTTCCCCACTCAGGGCTGTAAAAAACTGCAGGTGTAGGCCTGGACCTGGCTTTGTTCCCTCTGGATTTTGGGACTGAAGTCTGGACTTTAGTATGGAAGGCACCATTTCTGTTTCTGGGGCTCCAGACATGGTAGAGCTTTCTGTAGACAGGAAAAAGTCAAGCCTTGCATCTGTCCCCTTCCCCTCCATCCTGTGACTGTGACCAAGGGCCATCAGGGTCTCTGGGGAGATGAAGGATGTGGTGGGTGTCACAGGACTAGGGTGCACAGTGTCTGAACCCTGTAACTATCCCCACACCCAGCCTACATGCAATGCAAGCTTATGCACAGCTTGCGGTTTCTGGGCCCACACATTGCCAACGTGGAGGCTCGCTCACTTCCTTAGAGTCTGTTGCTTTTCCTACTGGTCTTGATTCCCATCCTGTTACCTTCTGTAGAGATTTAAGATCTTAGCAGGAAGCATGTCCCTGCATGTCCCTCCAGGGGCCAGGAGAGATGGAGATAGTAATGGAGATTTAGTGACTTACCACCTAGAGCACACGTGTGCACCTGCAGAGTTAGTGGAGCGTGTGGGGAGAACGAGGGCCGTGGGCCATGCCTTGCTGAGTTCAGGACATCGTCCAAGCAGATTTCCCGGCAGGCCCGAGTAAGTGCAAGTGAGGGCTTGTTGTCATGACTCTTGGCTTAGTCCACTTGGAAGTGAGGTGAGAGGGGCCATCTAGGCTGGCAGCATGTGGATGACCTCTTGGAGGTTAACTGTTCCCAGGGCAGAGATCTAGAAGGGTTGTGCCCAGCAGGAAGGAGGCATATGTCCAGGCTGAGCCGGTTTCTGGCCTGAGATTCTGGCCTGTTTAAAAATAGATGCAAGGGCAGCACAGAATCTAAGAGTTCACTACACCTCCATCAGACTTCTGTCCCAAAGGATGTGGCACACTTTAAATTCTGATTGCCCGTGTGTGCAAGCAGGCCTGTTCACACCTCGAGTCTACAACCCCAGAGACCGCTCTGCCAGAGACAGAAGGCAGTTCCATTTATGTTCTCTGCCCTTGCTGGGGGTCTAAACGCTTCTACCACAACAGCCTTGGTCAGGTCTGGAAGTCACTAGAAGCAACCAGAAGCTTTCATGTCCCAGTCACATATTCCAGTGTGGACAGACTGGCCAGGCTTGGACGGAATTAAGAACTGCTTGAGGCAAAGCAAAATGGCAGGTGTTCTGGGCTGGGAGCACTTTTCTCGGCTCCCTAGGCCACCCACCATGAAGGGATGTGCATGTGAGTGGCGTGTTGGAAGCGTGGGATTTTCCTCTTGGGCTCTCTGCATACTGACTGGGTCTCTCTTACCTCAACAGTGACTGACTTACAAGAAGAAGGCAAGAGCGCCATCAATTCTCCAATGGCCCCGGCTTTGGTGGACATCCACCCTGAAGACACCCAGCTAGGTACTGTGGCCCCTTGACATCCTTTGTTGTCCATCCCTGGTGTCGGACCACGTTTGAGTGGGTGGTGTTTGAGAACCCACATCTCATTCAGAGAGATTTCTAGGAAGAAGCAGCAAGTGCAGATTTCATTGGCATCCAGGTGTTGATGACTGGCATTGGGACCATGGCTTGTTATGGTCACAGTTCCAGCGGGTGACCCAGCAGGGCTGGGCAAGCAGTAATGGAGAGATAGAGGAGGAGTTGGCTTCTTTATTCAGTAGAGGACTGCATGCTGTAAGCTTCAGGCACAAGGTCCTGAATTGAGTTAGCTGATAGCTGGCCTAGGGGATGAGAGAAAATGAGACAGAGAATGTTGGCTCAGGGTGTGGAACCCCATGAGTCCCTAGAGGAAGAGGCAAGGGGACAGCCATCCCCTGAGGACAGTCTCCCTGGGATGAGTGGGCCCCAATGTTTCAATGCATGAAGAAATTCAGAAACTAGGCACACATTCCAGACACCCCATTTATCTCCATGGCTGCCCTGAAGAGCTGTGCAGCTGACTGTGTGGAAACTGTGGATGGGGAGGCTCCTGACTCCTTGCAGGTCGATGACAGGGTGGCAGTCAAAGTGCCATATACTGGCCTCATGTTTTGACAACAAGGAACTGTGGACACTGCTTATTTCCAAACCTTAGTTCAGAGGGAGATCCCTGTCTATCTATCCAGGTTCTATGACAAGGCCACCAGGGTCTCAGGGAGGAAGCAGGTGAAGCTCAACTTGTGACCCAGAGGTGGCCAGAGGTGGCCTGGTATCCGAGACCACTGGTCTGTGGTGTCTCTCCCTGATGAAGGGCATGCTTGTTACCGCTACTGCAGCTGATTGTTGCAGTGGTACCTTGGGCTATTCTCTGCCTGAGAACCTGAACTCCCCGCCCCCAGCTCCCCACTGTGAGTTCGGTGGATCCACAGTACTCGGGCATTTAGGACCTGGTCCTTTCTCTTCTGGCTCCCACATCTTCATTCCTTCCCCCACCTCCCTGTCCTGTTCTCCCAATGAACTGCACTGGCCTCTTGCTGTCTGTCAGATCTAAGCTAGAACATGGAGGGGAAACCCACAGGGGAGATGGGTAAATATCATCTTTTGGTGTCTTTTGCTATTTTTAATGCTTCCCTGTAGATATTGTTTTGTATATTTGCTGCCTGCCCATCTGTTCCCATACATTTTCCATGGCACTAGCCCCACACAGCCTCTGGTAGACCAGTGAACAGTGATCCAGCATTCAAAGCTCTCTATAACCCTCTGATTCTGGTAGGGCACTTCCCAGGCCACTGCAGGTGCCCCATTTTCCCTCCTCGTGCCAGCATGGTTTAGACTCACTGCTAGAGCCTTTGGAGTCCAAGGCTGGGTAGATGGAGCCTGGCTTCATCTCCTCCTGTTGTCCTGCATGATTTATTTCTGATCATGGTGTGTAACTGGCAGGGCCAGCAACCTATTCTCACTGAGAATAGGATGGGTCTCTGCTTTTCCACCAGTTCCTGCCCCATGTGAGTAAGCAGGAAGTCCTCCAACCACTGATGTCCCTGTCAGTGTTCCACCCCACGTCCCCCATTCACTCTGGCCCTTTCTGTCTTTGACAGAGGAGAATGAGGAGCGCACCATGATTGATCCCACCTCCAGGGAGGACCCCAAGTTCAAGGAGCTGATCAAGGTGAGGTATAGTCTGATGTGATTGGAACATCCCTGTTGGCCCTGGGCCTTCTTCAGGGACTCCTGACTTTTGTAGATACAAGGAGGAGCTGAGCCTCCAGCCTCCTGAAAGACTACATTAGAAAGGGGTGCAGAGGAGTGGGGTGTGGGCTGAAGAAGGAAATGAAACATAGGTTCTCTAGGTGCTCCCTAGGACAGCCCTAGGCCTCCATGGAGCTGTCACACAGTGCTCACAAGAGCTACGTAGGGTCTGTTTTGAACCGCTACACCTTGCATACAGGTCTGGCTGTTACAGCTTCATGGGGTCAAGCTGTTTTGGGGAGCAGGTTGTTGTCTTCCCCCACCATGGCCTCATCTGAAGATGGCCCTTGGTATCTTAGCGCTAAATGGAGTCACCTGGAAAGGGAGTCTCAGTTGAGGCCTTGCTTGGATCAGACTTGGCCTGTGGCATGTCTGTGAGAGATAGTCTTGATTGCCGATAGATATAGGGGGGCACAGCCCATTATGGGTGGCACCATTCCCTCAGCAGGCAGTCCCAGGTTATATAAGGGAGCTAGCTAAGCACAAGCCTGTGAGTGGCCCAGCAAGTAGTGTTCCTCCAAGGTTTCTGCTTCAGGCTCCTGTGTGAACGTCTGCCCTGACTTCTCCCAGTGATGGATTGACCTGGAAATGTACAATAAACCCTTTCCCTTCCTCAGCTGCTTTGGTCAGAAGGTTTTTACACAGCAACAGAATACAGCTAGAACCCTCAGGGAGCGTGTGTGACTATCAGCTAGGTGGGGGAGCAGAAGGTTGTGTTCTCGAAGGTCACAGTAACAGGCTGGCAGGGCTGTGGCTCAGTGGCTCCCAGGGACAACCACCTTTCCTTCTCTAGCACATGCCTGACCCTGTCCAGGGGCAGCTTGAGACTTGGATTGCTCAGATCTAAGCCCCAGGAGGACTCCTGAAGGCCGCCACCTGAGACAGGCAGGTAGTGTCCTACCTCGGAGACCCAGACTTGGTTTGGGTGACCTAGGCACTTTGAAATGCTGCATGTGACAGTGTCCTGAAATAGATGGCTCTCTGTAGGCTTTCCTGTCTTTACCCCAGCTAGGAGCCCAGTGCTGACCCACAAGAGCCAATTCAGGGGAATCAGGGCTGCTTGCCCTCTGTGCCTTCTAGAAATATGAACTGGAAATGTCTGTTATGGCCACCCTAAGAGGCTGATCTATTTATTTATTTATTTTGGTTTTTTGAGACAGGGTTTCTCTGCAGCCCTGGCTGTCCTGGAACTCGCTTTGTAGATCAGGCTGGCCTTGAACTCAGAGATCTGCCTTCTTCTTCCTCCCAAGTGCTGGGATTAAAGGCACATGCCACCACTATCTTGCTGAGGGTGATTTTCTTTGAAACAGTGTCTTACTCTGTAGGGGAGAAGGAGTTTATCTAGCTTGCAGTTCTGGGTGACAGCCCAACTCTGAGCCTGTCAAGATGGCAGGAACTTGGAGCAGCCAGTCACACCCACAGTAAGAGCAGAGAGTGAACATATGCACGCTTACATACTTACCTGTTGTACTCAGTTGCTTTCTCCACTCTTATCCTATTGAGACCCCATAGGTCTAGAGGCTAGTGCCACCCACCATGGGCTTGGTCCTCCCACATTGATTAGCTTAATTAAGACAGCCCCCCTCTGCTACACAGACATACCCACAGACCAGTCCAGTGTGGATGTTCCTCTCAGTTGAGTGTAGATTGTGTCAAGTTGACAATTAGGATAAGCCATCTCGCTGGGCAGTGATGGCACATGCCTTTAATCTCAGCACTTGGGTGGCAGAGGCAGGCGGATCTTGGAGTTTAAGCCAGCATAGTGAGTTCCAGGACAGCCAGGGCTACATGGAGAAACAGAACCAAACAAAAACCAAAACCAAATAAACAAAACAGCCATCCAACCAAATGAAAGATTAACCATCACAACTGGGCTGAGTGGCCTAGGCCGCCAATGGAGGTATCAAGGAAGGGGGAATCCAGGCTCCCACTACTGGATTGGAGGAAGGGCAAAAGCTGTGTTCTGAGGTCTATAGGAACCTCTAGAAGCTGGAGGAGCCAGGAAGCAGTGTCCTAAGAGCCTCCAGGCAGGCCAGCTCACCTCTCTGGACACTTGACCTCAGTTCAGTTACACTGGCTCTGGCTTCTTGCCTCCAGCATGTGTGAGCATCCAGGGGAAGCCACTGGAGTTGTGGAAGTCTGTAGAGCAGCCACAGGAAGCAGATCTCCTCTGCTGTAGCTGACCAACCACGTGGGCCAGGCAGCATGGCTCTACCTCTGCAGCAGGTGGCTGAGTCCTTGAGACACCCTGTTCCCACCACTCTCCCATTGGCCTGCAGCTGTTCCTGTGGAGACTAGACCTGAGGCAACTCAACCTGAGACCTCCTCTCATAGCAGGCTGGTCTTGACCTAGCACTTTCAAAAGCTAGGGTAAACACCATGGACAGGGGAGTGGTTCTGGAGCCTTAGAGGGCTCATTAGCTATAGTTGTGGCTGTGTGGCGGAGCGTGCAAAGCGTCAAATTGCTGGGCAAGGAAGGGATCTGAGACAGACAAGTGTGGGAGGTGGGTGCAATGGCTCTGGGGGACTAGCGCTTTTGGTCAGGTGTACGGGGTGTGAGAGAAGCTGTGGTTTGTTGGAGCGTGCTCGTGTTGGAGGACTGTAGACGCTTCCTTTCTCTGTCCTGGCAGTAGCTGGCTTGAATATCACACTTGTGCTGTGAGCTTCCCAGCAGCTGCTAGGACTAGACTCAGTGCCTGGCTCGTCCCCAGGATCACTGCAGAGCCAGGCACTTCGGGTCTGCTCTGTTCTGACCCTTCGCTATCATTCCATGCCTCCTCCCTCCATCCCTCTGCTCCACATACTGTGTGGCTTTGTTGCTGCTGTGCTGAGCAGGGACCCTCTAGGTGTATGTTTAGAGGAGACAGTTTCCTCCATGACACACTGGCAATCTCAGGGGTCCCAGCATACCTTAGGCTTGATAATTCACCAGAAGGACAGCAGAACCCACTGGAACAGCGGCTATCAACCTGTGGGTGGTGACCCTTTTGGGGTGGAACAACCTTTTCCCGGGGGGTTCATATCAGACATCCTGCATATTAGATATTTACACTATGACTCATAACAGTACCAAAATTCCAGTTATGAAGTAGCATTGAAATAATTTTATGGTTGGGGGTCACCACAACACAAGGAACTGTACTAAAGGGTCGCAGCGCTAGGAAGGTTGAGAACCACTGCGCTGGAAGCTGTTGTCCTTAAGGTCACAGTTGGTGACAAGCATGGTTACCTGGGGGAGGCATGCTTGGGATCAGGATCTAGGGAGTGGGATCTAGGCTGTGGGAGAAGGGGCAGGGTCTGGGAGCTTGTGATTATACCTCTATGCAGAAGGTTCCAGAACCTCAGAATGCCACTGTTGTCTCAGTGTCAGGACATTGTTGGTGCTGCAGATCAGTGACCCTGCTTCTAATGGTCCCCTGTGGGGGTGCTGTCCAGAAACAGGTTTTGTGGGGTTTTGCTGAACCTCTGCCTCCACAGATGCAGGTATTTTTAAACTTAAAACCTATCTGGTATGTTGGCCTGAGCAGGTTAGAGGACAGCTTGGACTGGCTGACATCCTGTTCTGCTGGGCATGGTCATGGTAGCCGTCTGTCCTTCACAGCGGCTCCCAGTCTTTGGGACCAGGGCTGGCCTCGCTTCTTCCTCTCTGCTCTCTTTCCTTTGTGTTTTCCCTCTGTTGTCTTGTTGGCCTTCTCTGTCCCCTACTACTTTGGGATTGTCATCTTTGCAATGTTGTGAGCTGCCCTCTGCCTTTGGTCTGAAGTCCCTGGCTCTAGCTGAGCAGACAAGGGGAATGAGGTAGATCATTAAAAACTATTTTGAGCATCTGTCGTGCTTATTGGACCATTAAGGGGTGAAGGTCCAATCCCAACTCAGGAAAGTGAAGTGCCTTGACCCACGGCCATTCATTATCTGATGATGGGCACAGAAAAGGACCAGGTCTGGTGGGGAGAGTGCATTGGCCAGTGGGTGTCACCTTAGAATTGGACCTGCATTCTGTGGGCCCAGGAACCTCAAAGACTCACCCTGACGTCCTGCTGGTATTTCTTCCTGTAGCCATTTCCTCTGCTGTCGGCTGCAATCAACCCAGAGTCCCTGTAGGTGGCCAGTGTGTTGGAAGCTTATGGCTGAGACACTTTGTGTCATTAACCTTTCTGTTAGAAAGGATCCTGTGCTTTTCTTCTGGGGAGAGGCCTCTATGCTCAGTGTCCTATTCAATCCTCATTCCCAGGGCCTGGCACAGAGCTCTGAAACCCTCACAGTTGCCTGAGCATGCCATCTCCTCTACAGCACACACTCTTGGTCACACCTGGGTCACTGCTAATGAGGGCATTTGGTGAGCCTCCAGTTTGCTTTCAATGGACGGTGTTGGAGTGATGTATTTTGGAAGTTCAGGTTAGGAATTAAAATCCAAAAAACCCACATAGCCCTCCCTAAGCATGCTGGTCAGGGCAGCTGGGCACCTCAAGCTGGGTGCATCTTCCTCCAAGAGCAGATTTCACATCTCATTGTTCAGTTGTTGGGCAAGGCTTACCCTTGTCGTGAAGCTGGTTTCTTTTTCCTCTCGTGCCCGGGTCATGTAGAGGTGCTCTGCCATGCTCAACCCCCACTGACTCCCACCCAGTTCAATAAGGTGCATCTCCATCCCCAGGGACAACACAGGCAGGACTCTTTGGAAATGATTAAATTGTAACTGTCATGGCTCTGGGGGAGACAGACTGCAGACCTGATTATAATTCAGAAGGAACCAAGGGGAAAGTAATTTTTTTATTCTGGTTAGGGCGAGCTCATAGAGCTAGCCGTGATCGAGTGCCGTGTAAGGGTGTAATTAATATATGTCCCTCCTTATTCACCCGCAGGACTTGGGGCTCAGTAGATGAACGAGTCCCTAAAAATAATGGGTGATGCTATCTTTAAAAGCTCCTTTGTAAAACAGAAGATAAGAAGGATGACTGGGAGCAGAATGATGGGATGACAGGCGATGTCCCCAAGTCAACTGCATCTCCTGACCAGGGTAGGGGGTGGGGTGAGACTGGGGAGGATTTTTGCTTCCTGAACCTGAGAGACTGGCCTGTTGTATATAGTTGGTTTTTGAGCTTTTGGCTTTTTCTTTCTGCCTTCGGGCTCCAAGTAGGCCAGAGAGCTAGATGTGGGGGTTTTGTTTGTTTTGCTTTTCTTCTTTAAGTTTTCTATTCTCATTTAAGAAGCATTTCCTGGAATATTTGCATTTGAGGAAAGAAGCCTCTGGAAGCAAAGGAGGGCTATAGGGCCCAGAGTCCTTTCTAGAGTCCTTTCTAGAATTCCCCCAGGCAGTTCTCTGGTTTGTTTGAGACCTTGAGTCTGCTCCAGTCTTAGCCACTGGGGATGAGTGCTGAGCAAAACAGTTCACTCACCAAGCTCACAGTGCCCCTGGGAGAAAACATGATTAGGGCTAAGGTAACACCCATGACAGGTAACCTTCCTTGTGTGCAGGGACTGCACTGCACCTCCTCTCTTCCTTGTCATGGCCCCGGGTGGCACCTGCTGTGGACACTCACTCGGGTGTGCTTATCCAGGGGAGACCCTACAAGTGAAGGCTCAGTGGCTATGGCCTTTACAGATGCAGGAGGGACAGCAGATAAACACAAACTTCCCTTCCCTTTTTGATGACTGGTAGAGAATACTTATCCGTTCGATGTTTTGGGGTTTCTGTCGCTATGATGAACACCCTGACCAAACACACCCTGAGCAGGAAAGACACTTAAAGGTTGTAGTCATTGTCCAGGGAAGCCAGGGCGGGAACTCAAAGCAGGAACCTGGAGGCAGGAATGGAAGTGGAGCCCGTGGAGAACACTGCTCACTGGCGCGTTCAGCGTGCTCTCTTATTAAGCCCAGGACCACCTGCCCAGGGGTGGCACAACCCAAATCGGGCCCTTCCACACCAATCATCAGTCAAGAAATTATACCGCAGGCTTGCCCACAGGCCAGGCTAGTGGAGGCATTTTCTCAGTTGAGGTCCCTCTTCCCATGTGACTCTGGCTGTGTCCAGTTGTCACAAGTCCAGTCAGCACAGCCGTCACAGCAAGCTCAATACACTCTGTGATTTCATTCTTCATGAAGTTGAGATTGTGCTGTTTTCTGCATGGAGGAAAATCTTTGCTGTGGTTTGTAGCCCCCAGTATGAGAACAAACCTTAGACCCTTAGGCAGAGGACAAGCGGACACCTAGGATATGTCCCTTGTGACCTCTTTCCTCCAATCAGGCCCTGCCTCATAGTTTTCATTGCCCAGAGGGTTCAGCCCAGTGGCCAGAGAACACAGGCTGGACTAGAGCCCAATCAACCAGGGAGCTGGAGAGGGCGCCAACTCTCCCCTTGCCCAGAAGGCACTTTGACACATCCACAGAGCTGAAAGGCTATGTGGCTCTTCATTCTAGCCACGTGCGATTCTTAAGTTCTGAGATCCCTGATCTGAGATTGAGATCAGTCTCCTGGGGTCACTTGGAAGCTGGTCAGGGCTTAAGGGGACTTGACTTTGTGACCGATTTCTCAGTCACTGTTTTTTTCAGAGAGTGACAAGACACAGTGTGTTTGGATTTGTTCACGTTGATCCTTCTGAGAGTGGTCACAGACCTTTACCTCCCAGGGCCTCAGGGGTCCAATTAGATAACTTAATTCATTTTGCTGGCATGGGAAAGTCACAGTCCGAGTGTCATGGCTGCAGCCCTGGACAGGTATCTGTTTTATTCTGGGTGGGATGGTGCTGTCTCCCAGAATCCCTCTATCCCAGAGATAATTAGCTCTGCAGGTAGATTGCTTCCACGGTGTGCCCACCCAATGCACTGAATGGAAAAACCTGTTAAGAAAAGCTGTCTAGGGAAGATGGGTCTGGAAAATACTTGACCGTGAATGTTTCCAGCAACGTGATGGGCAGAAAGTGACACAGTTCAAATGTCCAGCAATGGGGCAGACAAATAAGATGTACATACATTTGTGAATTGCAGTGGTAAGGGGGGTCAGTGGGAAGTGGGAGAGATACAGGAGCTATAATAGGGATGGCTTTCAAACACCATGCTGAGAGAAGCCAGGCGTGAGGGAGGAGTTTGCATACTGTGGAATTCCATTGATGGGGCTCAGGATCAGGAGATGGAGAGGGGGCAGAGTCGCGAGGAGAAGGCCTAGTTTCTGTTCAGGGACAGGAGAACATTTTAAAGTGGGTTGCGGTGACCGTTACACAGGGTTGTGATCCCTGAAAGTTGCAGCAGGGGGATTCTTCATTGAGTGAACAGTGCACAGAATGCAGTGGACAGCAGAGCCAGGCTGGGACCTCTTGCATTAGCCTGGGACTCGGAACTCAGCACTTCTGAAGTGCAGGCTAGGAGGAGGGTTGATGTTTCATGCCCCATTTCCCCTCTCTTCCCAGCACTTGCTCATTTAGTACCCAGTCCCCAAGTGGAGCCGTGAGCCCTTCTGCTGGGAGATATGTGTCACCCATTACTGATGGTCCCTGTAGGATCCCAGCCTGCCTGGTCCTGTCAGGGCTCTGTTGGGGACTGTTAGGAAGTCCTAACTCCATGCATGGGTCTGGCTCTCCACTCCTGTTCCAGTCATGGACCAAGAGATACCTGTTGTCTTCCATTGTTACCAGGCAGGTGCCTGATAGCCCTTGTATGTTGGGCAGCTGCCCGTCTGAGCCTGCTGTGGCTCTGATTTCTTCGGCAGCTCTGACACGCCTCTCCCCTCCCCCAGGTACTCCTGGACTGGATCAATGACGTGCTGGCAGAGGAGCGTATCATCGTGAAACAGCTAGAGGAGGACCTCTACGATGGCCAGGTGCTTCAGAAGCTTCTGGGTGAGTGCCAGGACCCCCCAACGTGGCACCATCCTCCTTGCCCTGGAAATAGCCCAAAGCTTGGCTTATACCTCCTGGGTGGCCCTAACTGTCTTTGCCATCTGTCTTTGTGGTTTCTCTGCTGGTCACTATGTACCCAGCCATCGCGCTGCAGCAGATTTTAGTGGATGCTCATACCATGGACCAAGGAACAGGATTCAGAGAGGAACCATGTCCCTCATCTCATATCTCTGGCCACCCTTGTTCTATTCAGTTATGAGCACTTTTAGGATGGCATGACAGAGGGTGGGTCTCCAACAATCCTGTGTGAGGGAAAGTGTCATTGTCCTGACTCGTGCTTCCAGGCTTTACTGTCCCCAAGTCGTGGCTGAGGATGATTGATTATGTCTCAAGATAGAGTGATGGAAGGAAAGATGGACAGGTGGGCAGCCTCTCCATCAAATGTTCTTGAGCCTTGCTGAATGCTGGGTTCTAGACCAGTGATTCCTGAGGCAGACATTTCCTACCCTGCCCTTAGGGAGTGTGCAGTCTGTCTGAGTAGACAGTGACAGATGCCATGGGTCTGGAGAGCATAAAGGCCACACAGATGCCATATTATATGGCCAGAGTGGGTGGCCCTACCACACACTGGGGTAGAGTGGCCAGGAGAATAGAGAAGGAGAAAGTCAGGGGTGGGGGTGGTAATGCCATGAGATTCATGATGCCTCGGTCTCATGTGGTGACTCATGCTTGTCATCCTAGCACTTAGGAGGCTGAGGCAGGAGAATTACTAGTTTAAGGCTACCCTGGCCTACATAACAAAGGCCTGTCTCTGAAAGAAAATCATGAATGACACAGCTTTGGGACCAGCTCTTACCTGGGGCTGTTGTGCTTGGGGCTGTTGTGAGCATGTCTTGTGGGCTATGCTGTCCTCTTTGGTTGAGTCTTGGTGGCTGTGGGACATGGTGAGCTATTGGCTGTCAGGTTTGCACCGGCTCCTCTCTTTCTGCTGTTTGTCAGGTGCCTTGGGCGTAGGTCCTGATTGTAGAAGTTTTTCCTTACCACAGCAGGTTCTCACAGCAGCTCGAGGACAGTCCCAGTGACCCAGTGTCTCCAAATGCCTTTTCTCCCAGGGCATTCTATGCTATTCCCGTTCTTTCCTGACTTCTTCCAGCGTCCCTCCTCCCCTTTTACTCCTCTGCCTCTTATGATGTCTTTGAAGGGTTTGGACATCTTGTCCTATAGAAGATGGACCCATGTAGATTCATCTGATTCCTCTTTTAAAGATTTATTTAATTTGATATTATGCATATGAGTGTTTGTGTGTCTGTGCACTATGTGCTTACAATGCTTGTGGAGGCCAGAAGAGGGCATCAGATCTCCTGGAACTGAAATTTATGGATGTTTGTGAGCTGCCAGGTGGGTGCTAGGAGTTGACTCAGGTCTTCTAGAAGAGCAGACAGTGCTTTTAAGCAATGAGTCATCACTCCAGCCCTGATTACTATTTCCTCAGTGTTACTAAGTAGGTGTAAGCCTCTTCACTGGGGCTGACGCAGAGTCCACTGCTTCACATTGCTGGAGGTGCATGGTGCCAGACTATGGAGAGGGGTTGCAAACTTCTCATCAGGCTGAATATCAAATGGTCAAGAGTGAACATGGGAGTTTGGTTAAGAATCCCTGTCTTAGAATAAGGTTCTGTGGCTCAGGAATGAAGCTGGGGAGTTGCTGAGATCCTTGAGTAAGGACACATGTCACTGGGCTGATGTCCTTTGATTCCTGAGACCTAGATGGTGGAGGGAGAGAACTGATCCCCAAAGCTGTCCTTTGACCTCCACATGCATGCTGTGACATGCATGCCTACAGACACCAACTCCCTACAATAAATAAATAAATAAATAAATCTGTTTAAACAGTATGGCTGGACTGTGAAGATGGTTTTATAAATACCCGGGTTTCCTGGTGAAAACATCAGAGCTCTGACTGTGCTCTGGCGTGTCCTCCTACAGGCACTGGTTTGCTGGAAAGAGTGGCAGGCACGTGCTCAGCCTTGTCTGCTGCTTGCCATGTTTTCAAACTGGGCATCTGGGATGACGGACAGTCAGCTGAGGCCAAGGGAGCACCTGAGCTTTGAATGATGTGTCACATGGTCGCAGTAGATGGGGCTACCCTGGATGGTCACCCCACCTCCTCTCCAGGGTGTAATAGCAACTTACCTTCTTTTTGGCTCTTGGACTTGGTGATTGGGCTGACACGAGCCGTGTGTGTGTGTGTGTGTGTGTGTGTGTGTGTGTGCGCGCGCGCATGCGCACAGGTGCATGTGCCCATGCATGCATGTATGAGTGGAGGCCAGATGTCACTGTCAGGTGTCTTCCTCAACTGCTCTCTACTTTTTTTTTTACTGAGGTGTGGTCTCTCACTGAATTGAGAGTTCACTGATTTGGCAAAATTAACTGGCCAGTGAACTGTAGGGATCTCCCTGACCCTGTCTCCCCACCCTATCTGTGCTGGGATTACGGGTGGGCACTGCCACACCCAGATTTTTCTCTGGGAGTTGAGTCCAGATGTTTATGAACCACGTGACTCAGGTGCTGGGATCTGAACGTCTCCTGTCTGAGCAGCAAGCACTGCTCTTTGCCTCTGCTGCTCCCAACACTCCATGGTAACGCCTTTTTATGGAGCAATCCTTCGAGGTGGTGCTGAGTCTCGGGATCACGGGGCGGGCTCTGACTTTGCATCTACGCTGACTGTGGTTGGCTCTCGACAGCTCTGATGCCTGCCCTGGTCCATCTTTGAGAGCAGATGTTGTTGACCTCTTGGGCACATGGTTTTGGTTCCCCCTTCAGTTTGCCTGGTAGATGCAGCACTCACCCTATTGCTTCTCCAGGCTGTGTAACATGAGGCTTGAGGCTTGCCCAAGCTCTGCTGTCTTTGTACTGTGGAGTTGTTGTTACAGCCTCTCATTTGAATATCTCCAGTTGGTACTTGAAAAAGCAGCTTGGAAGCCTCTTATGTTAAGTGGTTTGGACAGAGAAAAGGACAATGGGAAGAGTATTCAAGGCTGAAGAGGACGGCAATCAGCACATCTTTGCACTGCTGTTTCTGATAAGGTGTAATGAAAGCTCACATGACCTCTGAGGCCAGGGATCCCAGGAATGACCTTGGTGTAGGCGCTGGGCTCTTGGGCTTTCCGTCAGCCTCATCTGCTTACTTCACTCAGGGGTCACTCAGCCTTCCTTTGACTCTTCCACATTGGTAAGAAGAGGCCATGACACATCTGCCACCCTAGCAGTTGGCAGATCAATACCTGGTGGCTGTGCAGAGAAATCTCTGTTCTCTGCTTAGTAGAGTCACTGCGTCATAGAGACCTAAGGCGAGGCTGTGGGGCACAGGACCTGCTTCCTAATCTCACATTCATACACTGACATCAGCACTGGATAGGTTTTATGTCAACTTGACACTGTCTGGAATCATCTGAGAGGAGGGAACCTCAACTGAGAAAATGCCCCTCTAAGATCAGAGTGTGGGCAGGCCTCTAGGATAGCAGGTCTCACCCTGTGGGTGGCAGCCCCTCTGGCAAACCTCTATCTCCAAAAATACTTACATTGCTATTTGTAATACTAGCAAATTAGTTATGAAGTAGCAACAAACATAATTTTATGGTTTGGGGTCTGGTCCCTACAACATGAGGAGCTGTATTAAAGGGTCGCAGCATTAGGAAGCTTAAAACACCACTGCTGTAGGACATTTTCTTTCTTTCTTTCTTTCTTTCTTTCTTTCTTTCTTTCTTTCTTTCTTTCTTTCTTTCT
>JAQHUG010000146.1:3992758-4015268 GCA_028555095.1 Dicrostonyx torquatus | reverse complement strand
ACAAGGTGATGAGTCAGTCTCTGCCCTCCGCACACACGTGCGTGTGCGTGTGCACATATTACATATGCCCCACGCACACACATCACACATACATTACATTCAATTAAAAAAAATTTAAGTCAGGTGGTGACATATACCTTGAATTCCAGCACTCGGGAGGCAGACACAGGTGGATCTCTATGAATTTGAGGACAGCCTGGTCTACAAAGCTAGTTCCAGGACAGCCAGAGCTACATATAGAAACCCTGTCTCGACCCTTCTCCCCCAAATTTAAAAGAATGGCAGGGGTACCAGGTGTGCTAGCTCAGGATGGCCATGGAGCCTGTCGTGTCTTGTTTGTTTCTTAATCTTCATCTGTCAATCACCAATTGCTTCTTTAGAGGGAGGAACCATGTGATCAGTCAGAACTGACCTATGGTGGACACTGTTGAGTCGTCTGGTCTCTTTGAGAAAGCTAGAATTTTTAAAAGCCTAGAGGAACTACACCCTAATAAGAAACCAGATAGTGTTTTATGTGTGTGGTCCCACAGCGCCCAGGACAGATCCTAGGCACAGGAGGGGCTTTTGCCCCACCTGACTAAACCTGTTTCAATATTTAAAACACCGACAGTGTCAGCAAGCTCACCAGCTCCACTCACGGAGATGCTAAGGCTGTGTGTCTATAGCCTCTCAGCAGCTGACTGGCACGGAATCCACTCAGGCTTGGTGAGTGGGCTGCCAGAGAAGTCGAAGTTATGGCAGTGTGCCCTGTGATGTGTGTGTGTTCTGTCCTGCTTCCCGCAGCCCTCAGGGAAGGGCAGGGAGCTGGGGGGGTTGTCAGGTGTGAGTGTGTTGTGCCAGCACCGTGGGTCTGTGGCTGCAGAAGGGTGAGTTCAGGGAATGCACAGCGGCGTGGGGGCTTGGTGGTCTGACTCCAGATACCACCCCTGAGTCATCGTATTTTCCTCACAAGCCTGCAGGCAGCCATGTGAATGGGCTCAACCAGGCAGTTTTGCTAACCTTGCTGTATGACGGGTCCTGTGGTATCGGTATCCTAGGGCTTCCCAGGTCCTAATAGACCCAGGGAGCCTCTCATACTGCCTTTCTTCCTCATGGGCTGAGCTTCAGCTCTCACTCCCTCTGTGTTCTGAGAGGCTGAGAGCCCTCATCCTGGCCCCATCCTGGACTCCTGACCCATGCCTTTTTTTCTGTGGGTCACAGTAAGTCTCGTGTCATTCTGAGATAGGGATTTGGGAGACCATACTCCACCTAATGACCTTGAGTGGTCAGGGCCTGTATCATGTCTGTATCCTCTCTGCTGCATGTACCTTTGGGGATGCACAGGCCTGAGGTTAGTGTTTGTTTGTTTTGAGAAAGGGTCTTAACCATGTGGACCAGGCTGGCTTTGAACTCACAGAAATCTGCCTGCCTCTGCCTCCCGAGTACTGGGATCAAACTTCTGCATACTACATGGGGCACATTGTTAACACTTAGCTCCTATTTTCCCATTGCTTTCCCAGAGGGCTCTCCCTCCAGGAAGCCCTTCCAGCTTGACAGCTAAACAGGAGTGAATGGCCTTACCATTCCCGTGTGTTTCATGATCTTCCTTGTTACCGTAAGCTCTAAGCTGTGGAGAAGAAACTCTGGCCAGGTCCAGGTTCAGGGTGTTTGGTTCTGTGTCTTTATTTCCTGCACATAGTGGGTCTTTCCAGTAAGTATTTAATGACATGGAGCCCTTGCCCTAGAGGTTGCTGTCTAGGGACTAAATGCATTTCTTAGCTTCAGGAAGGGGACATGTGGGTGGCAGCTGGAAGTTGGCTCCAGGACCATGACTCATGGTGGCTGGGTTAGTTGCAGCCAAACTATCTTAGTTTCCATGGTTGTGATAAACACCATGACCAAAGGCACCTGAGGGAGGAAATGGTTTACTCAAGTTTCCAGCTGTGGTCTGACCACTGAGAGGAGTCAGGGCAGGAACTAAAGGAGGGGACCTGGAGGTAGACACTGAGGCGAAGGTCATGGATCCAACACCCCCACACAGACGTACGTACAGGCAGAGCAGTGAAAAGTAAAAATAAAAAAGCCCCACGGAGTCTTTGAGGGACTCTCAGAATTCCCTCCAAAACTTCACCAGCAGGGTTTCCCAACATTATTCTTCAAGTTCTCGCAACAGCTCATTAATCTTTAAGCAAATGGTTTTTCTAGCCTAAAGTTCCAGACTCCTTCCATACTCACCCTCTAGCCCAGTGCTTCTCCCCCTTCCTAACATTGCGACCCTTTAATACAGTTCCTCATATTGTGGTGACCCCCACCATAAAATTATTTCGTTGCTACTGCACAACTGTAATTTAGCTGCTGTTATGAATCGTAAGTATCTGATATTCAAGATGTCTGATAGGTGAACCTGGGGAAGGGTCATTGGAGCCCCCAAAGCGGACACAACTCACAGATTGAGAAACACTGCTCTACATCTGATGGGCATGGCTGTGAGACAATTTGACCAGGGTCAATATACTCCTATGTCTCATGATCCATTATGTCTGTCCCCTCCAAGGTGGTCACTGTGTCAGGAAAGAGGGCAATTTTCTGTCATTCATATGCTGATGTCAGTCATCTGTACATGTCCCTCACCAGGGGCCCTGGGGCTGGGTGCTGGGGTCTGGTTGGCTCTACATGTCCCCTTCTTAAAACTTGGTCCAAGTGACCATCTGACTCTTTGTTCTTGTTTCCAGGATCATGATGGGCCGGTTTGGTAAGTACCCTGGTTTGGGATAGGACATGCTGAGACCTGTGGTCACACAGGGTCCAGCCCAGAAAGCTCTGGGATTCTCAAGGTCATGCTTGTGAACTTGGGCACGAGGGGTAAGGCTGGAGGGGGAGGGAGTGCCAGCCTGGAGAATGTCTCTAGCTTACCTTTAGGGAGGGAGAGAGAAAAGGAGGTAATTACCCTCTCACCTGACCTTGTCCCCTGGGCAAGAGAGGGCAGACAAAGGAACCAAAAACCTGTGTGGGCAGCATTTAAACCCTGGGAAGCAGAAGCCTGGCTCCAGGCTTAGGGAGGGAGGCTGATGTGGGCAGTTCAAAACGAAAAGTCCTCGGCCACAATAGTGTTCTCCAGTCAGCAATGAGGGGAGAAAAAAAAAACAGAAGCCAACTAGAAGCTCCCAGCTCGTTTCCAGATGTGTGCTGACCCTGGGGAATCCTTGGGGTTCAGGTGCCTCCTCCAAAACCCCACAGAGCGCCCTTCTCTAACCTGGAGGGTCGAAGGATATGAGTCACCCTTGTGGGGAGCAGACCCTACTCTGATGGCCTGGAAGGGTCTTAAGTCTGAGAGAAAGCCGCAGTCATGTGGCCCTGAGCCTTCTCCAATGGACAGGTGCTTTGGCTGCTTGGAGAATCCACAGGCTTTTCAACATTTTGATAAAGCAGCTCAGCTCTCCTGTTTCCATCCTAGCCTGTAATGTCATTGTTATTAAACCCAAATGAAGGAAGCAGAAGGGAGCCTCTATCCAGTCTGTGAAGGAGAGGCGGGTGGAGGCAGACGTGGGTCCATGCGGGACCCCTAGTGGCATCCAGATGCAGGCTGGTTTTGAGCCATGCTCTCCCTATTGCCTCCCCTGAGGATGCAGAGGCCGGAGGTGGGAAGAGGACAAATGAGGGAACCTGAGAGAGCCTCTGAGTGTGGAGCTGTCACTTCTGTGTTTGGGTTGGCCCTGTTTCAGGTTCAGAGGATTTGAAAAGAGTTGGTTTGGTTGTGGGGAGGGGAGCCTGGGCCCTGCCGGTATCTTGGGAGCCCTGGCAGCTGGGAAGAACACCTGGC
Source organism: Dicrostonyx torquatus (assembly GCA_028555095.1). NCBI lineage: Eukaryota > Metazoa > Chordata > Mammalia > Rodentia > Cricetidae > Dicrostonyx > Dicrostonyx torquatus. The sequence continues at coordinate 4,011,469 of JAQHUG010000146.1, read as the reverse complement.
AAGGCACACAGGGTGTGGCTCCCAAGGGGAAAGCCAGGTGCACCAGGACTCAGCCGCAGTGCTGGGGACATCCGAGGCCGTAAGAGGCCTCAGAGGCTGTACTGACTTCACTTCTCACATGCTCTGGCGTAAGATGAAACAGGCTATTAGCCAGTGACAGGCAATTAGTTTCGCCCCCGCCTTGTGCTTCTGCTGACGCAAAGAGGTCTCCTAGTTACACGTCTGACAGCCTTAGCCTCGGTGCAGTGAGTCCCTGGGCTCCCAGACATCCTCTTGGTGGGGAGTGACACAAGATTTCTGGGCACATCTGGCTTTAGTGCCCTGCCAGGGTCTTGTCACACTACTGCCATTGCTACCACAGTGCCCTCTGCCATGTGGATTTCCACTGAGCCCTCGGCTTCTTTGCACATTTCTTGGGAGGAAGGTCCCCAAACACCCCTTGTCATATCTGTTTACTGTCCACAGTCCCTGCAGTGGCCTCTAAGGATGTCCCAGACATCACATCCCCTGTGGCCTCTTTGGTTGTTTTACCTCCTGAGTATCTAGGCCTCACCCTGTGGCTTCCTCAATTCCATTGCTCTCCTGCTCAATTACCCCATGGCTCCCTCCTGCATTGGTGACTGTCGCTCACCAGGGATCCCCTGCCACCAACCAGCATACACTGGTCCTCTCCTATCAGGGTCTATAATCATCTGGTCAGCTCTACTCCCAGGAGCCTAGGTGTTGGTGTGTGTTCCCTTGCCCCAGGACAGTTTGTAGTCACTCCCAATGCCTCTTCCTTTGCTCAAGGCAGTCACTCACCTCCAGGCTGCATGATCTCAGCAGCCCTCCCTAAACCCTGTCTCTTCTGAGGATGGTCCCTGACAGCTTGCTGACCCTCCTAGGCTGAGCCTTATTGGAACCAGGTCCCTCAGCCTGCTTGGCCTTCAAGTGCTGTGAGTAGGGGAAGAAGCTCCTCTCTGGTCCCTCTTCCATCTTTCCAGCAGAAAAAGGGGTGCCCAGCTACTTCCCACCATCTCTTGTCCTGGCTGAGGTGGGAACAGGTTTTTCCTCTCCCTGGAAACAAGTCTCCTGGGAGCTGGGAGGTTAGAGCCTGGTCTCCATAGCAACGGCTTTGCCAGTTGCCTTTTCTCTAGCTGGTGGCCCTTCCTCCCCAGTTCCCCCACTCAGGAGCCCTTTCTGATGCTGTCAGGATGGGATGGGCAAGAAACGGAAGCAGCTCCCTCATCCCACGCTCAGTTTGCTGTGACTCAGTCTCCCCCCCTTTCCCTCTCCACTAGAATCGGTGCTAAAACTCTGACCTGGGGTTCACACCCGTCTTCACACCCCCTGGTCACCGTGTACCCAGGATGCCACACTGAGCCGTATAGCTCCTGTCAGCCTTCCTCCTGGGCCACCCTGCTTTAAATCAACTCTGGGCTCTCAAGTTTCTCGTTGCAGTTTGCTCACTCTGGCTGGCATGCCCTTCCCCTTCTGATCACCCCAGCAAACCTGGCTTGAACCTCGAGGCCTTTCCTCCATCCCTCCATTACTCTGACCTCTTGTCCATAGGTACACACTTGGGTGCCGCCAGAGACCAGCCTGACAGAGTTGGTCAAAGCTCAGAAGCTGAGCATTATGAGCAGGGGCTGCAGGGCAGAGAAATAGGAACCCCCAACCCTGTCCTGGGTACCTGACACTTGGTGGATGTGTGACTCACTGTGGTCTTAGTCTTTGCTTTCAAGAGGGCTCAAAAATGTGGATTGTGGAGAACCTTTAGTCTGAAGGAGACTGAGTGAGGCTCCAGGCAGATCTGGGATCCTCTTGTCTGTGCCCTTCCCACCTAGTAACTTCCCCAGCACAAGAGGGAAATTGTGGAGACCCAGACATGCCTGAGGGCAGACTTGTCCCCATGCCCCATCCTAGCTCTTGATGCTCACCAGGGTGGTGGGGTGACAGTCTGGGTTGTTCCTACTTAAGAAGGAAGAAACCCTTTGGCTACGGAAGTGGCCTCAAGTCTGTGGGCTTTCAATCACATAGTGAGACTATGAACCCAGCTCTGCCCTGTCCCCCCAAACCCTGTATAGAGTCCTTGGACCCTCCTAGCCACAGGACACACTGATGTGTCCTCTAGGCCCAGGTGAGCAGCCAGTGTGGGAGGCGCCCAGCTGCCGCCCACAGAGCACTCTGCCAGCCCAGCAGTGGCCCGGCTAAATAAACCAGTGACGTCAAGCATCTTGACTCCTGGGGCTTTGCCTAAGCGGCTTTACGGGGCTGCACTGCTTCATGAGGACTAAGCTCCTTTTGCCCCTTTACAGATTGTTTTCCGGGGATAATCTGACTTAGCTGATTGTGGAGGAGAGTGACAGCTGGTGCTAACTGAGGGTAGCATTTTGTCCCACCGACTCTGAGCTGCCTCCCTTCCCCCAGCAGACACACACGCTCCAGCACACATGCACACACACAGGGTTCCTTCTCTTCATTTAGCCTCTCCCCTTCCCCAAGGCTTACAACGAGGCCCCAGTTTGGATGGAGATGTCTCAAGACCCTGGCCTGAATCTCTGGCACTTTCGTCTCTGGGCTAGGTGGGTAGGAAGCTTCGTCTAAACCACCTGACTGGCTCTTCTCTTAGGTGTACTGGATTTTTCAGCTCACCCCAGCTTCCTTCTTCATTCCCTTCCTTCCTCCTCCTCAGTGTTCTCCCTCCCCCAAGGTGGGAGAAGGCACCCTGTGCACCCCCTCCCACTGGGACTCCAAGGTGGAGCTGGGAGTGGATGACCTCTCTGCTGGCTCCGTCCCAGTAGCATACAATGCCCCAAGAATCAAGAAGACAGAGGTCAGGACCTAGGTAGGTCCTTTCCAGGGCTTCCCCTCCCTCTGCAACGCTCTGTTGGCCCTGGAGCCCTCAGGCCTCTGCTTTGGCCTGGGCTGCAGTCACCTATCCGGAAGACTTGTGTCTCCTACTTCTTTCAAATATTGGAAGATATAGAGGTTCAGAGGGCACCTCTGGAGGGGTTCCGGGTTCTCCTGTCCCTGAACAAAGGACAGAGAGACACAGAGTTGTAGCCAGAGCTGGAGGTTTCCAGAGGAACCATCCACTTCCAAGGGAGGAAGTGAGGCCTCCAGCTTGCAGAGCTGGGCTTCCTGTTACCTTAGAGCCGGAAAGGGCTTTCCCCTCATTTGCATAGCAAGGATATTTTGGTTCATTTGCATAGAGTAGGCTTTTCTGAGTGCTCTGTTTGTCACATGTAGTTCACACAAATTCATGTGTCATCATCTCTCACTAGCATCTTCTATCTGCCCCCAGGGGTGTGCCACAGTGTTACAATGAGCCCCAGGCCACCCACAGACACTTTGGAGTGCTTGGGTCCTGAGCCAGAAGCACATGCAGATTTTCAGATTAAGAATTTTTTTTTCTTTGTCAGCTTTGGTGGACTGGGGGTGTCCATTTGTGAGAAGGGAGGAGTTTCAGGGTTCCAGGGTTTCCTCTTTGCCAACTTGTTTTTTTCATATCCTAATTTTGCAAGGCTTCTGACCACTGGTGGCCTTAATCAAGTAGGGAAGGATGGGGACTTCTGTGCTGATTGGGGTGGCAGCTTGCACGTGTCAGAACAGGTTGTTCTTCACCAGGGAAGAAAGAGGTGATGGGGTCCTCAGGGAGGAATAGGCTGCCTGCAGGTATCCTGCAAGGACACCAAGGGCTCGGATGCCTTCCTGTGGAAGCCCTTCCGAGGAAGACCTTGGAGAGCAACCTGGGGGCAGTGAGGCTGTATTAAAGGCCCTGTATAAGACTGTATCTCGGGCTGTAGAGAGACCGTTTTGTAGAGCCTGGGAAAAGAGGATGGACCACAGTCTCGGAATGATAAGAGGGTGAGAGGACATCCAGTTGCACTTTTAGAGTCTGGATGCTGAGGGGGAAGAGGCCAGTTTCCCTGGAAGCTGTGACCATCCCCAGGGAAGGGGAGGTAGACCAGCCATGGGGACAGCAGACCTGGCCAAGTGGAGAAGTGGTGGGATCCACAGACAGTGATGGATCTTAGGAGAGACAAGGATGCTTCAGGAGCTCCGTGGGAGTGTGTAGGTGTCCATGTGTGACCCGGTCTTCCATGCCCAAAGATTTACAGATAGTTAAGAGTTTGAGAAAGCCCCACACACCCTTGGTTCATAAACCAGATCACCATCCCGGTCTTACTCACTCTCGGGCAATGCCAGTCTTCAGGTTCCTCTGCTCTGGCAGAAACTAGAGGGATAGAACAGTCTGGAAACCCCAGGCAGAACATCCCGAGGGGTCAGGGTGGCTGTTTCCAGAACCAAGGGCAGCAGAGTCCTCTCTAGAACTCCCCTCTGTGTTCTCTCTTGCATGTTGTGGCAGAACGGGATGCCTTCGACACACTTTTCGACCATGCACCGGACAAGCTTAACCTTGTGAAGAAGGTAGATCCCCCCACCCCCACCCCATGCCCCAGCTCCCATCACCACCCTTCATGGGACCTCTGTAGACTCTGCCTAGACTCTCTGCAGACACAAGGCAGGCTGAGATGGAGGTGAAAGGTATTTGGAATTTCTAAGGTTTGCCTTGTATGTTGAGACCACCCTCAGCAATGTGTGGCACGGCTCGGCTCTTTTATAATAGGGTCATGTAGACCACACCGAATGTACAGCTTGATCCCTGTTGGCACTGTGCCATTAAGACTAGGCCTGTCTTAAGAGTATGGTGTCTGATACACAGCCTTTTTGTTTTAGCCACCAGAGGAGGGTCTGGAGGGTCTCAGCGTGCCATGTTGGGGGCTAGGGGTAATCTGCAGAAGGTAGCTGATATGGCCTTTGCTTCTCTGCTTTGACAGTCTCTCATCACATTTGTGAACAAGCACCTGAATAAGCTGAACTTGGAGGTAACCGACCTGGAGACCCAGGTAGGCAGGACTTCGGTGAAGGGTCCCTCTAGCCTGTGTTTTTAGTACCTCTCAACTCAGATAAGGTGCGGGAGCCAGTGGGACCACCTTGCCTCTCTCAGGGGGCGCTTCCAGTATGTAGCCCACAGCATCATCTCCGCCGGACCAAGCTGGCTGCTCAGACTCTCTGCTTCCTGCAGCTCTGGCAGCCAGAGACTGAAGGCTGAAGCCATAAGCTCTGCAAGCTTCGAATCCAGAGTCACAGTGAGGGCAGTTTAGCTCCTTCCCAACCCCTGTGTGGTTTCTGCTGTGTTCCTGCAGGCGGGCTTTGGTGTTCTTGGGTCCATAGATGTATTACTTCCATCTCCTGGGGCCTCCTCCGTGTCTGCATCTCTGTGCCTGTACATCTGCATTCTGCACACAGCTCTCTGTGCCCTCCACCCCCACCCCGTCTGCTCACCCAGAGTTTGTGTCTAGAAATGGATGCTTGAGAGCAGAGAAACATTGTGCTGGATTAGAGCCCACCCTAATGGCACAAATGCAACAGAGACCCTGTTTCCAAATGGAGTCACATGCACAGAGTCTGGGGATTAGGATTCGAATTTATTTTTGAGAAAGACAGTACAGCTTTATTATCCACCCCCAAGACTCCATCCCATCCTGCCACAGGGCCCTCTGCTTCAAAGGTCTATGGGTCTAGAACATTCTGTGTCCTCTGCTTCTATGGCAGAGATGCTCCAGCCTCACATTTGGTCCTGTGGCAGCACGGGAACAATGCCCCATCCAACCTGGGGCCAGCGAGATGGCTCAGCTGGTAAAGGTGATTACCAAGCAAACTTAATGACCTGAGTTTGATCCCCAGGGGCACACATAGTGAAAGGACACAACTGACTCCTGCAAGTTGTCATGTGACTACATACGCACTGGGACATGAAGTGGTTGCCTACCCCATACATCATACAACTTACAAGAATAGAAATAAAATAATCATCCATTTGGGGAATAGGGACAAAACACTTCTGCCATATGTATCTCATATGCTCCCTCCTCCAGCTAGAGCGCCATTGTGGTGACAGTCTCCAAGCATGCAAGCCCTGCGGGTCCCACAGAATTCTCTCCAGCTTAGTTGTGTGCTCGAGTTCTGAGTCTGACTCCTTGGCGCAGACATCCCTAATGCGCGGCTGATCCTTCCTAAACCCCTGGGCCTTTTCTTCTATTGCTTTCTCTTTCCTTAACTTCTCTCATTTGCTTTTCTAATTAAAAAAGTAATTCAGGTTCATCGCAGAAATGTCTGAAAATGAAGATAAGGAAAACAAACGGAAGTCACCATAGTATATCACCCCACTGCACTCCGGGGTTTGTTCCAAGCCCTCCTCCTGGGGGTTCTGGGTGTATGCAGTGTGGTCTGACTAAGAGAACAGATTGTGTATGTATACGTGTGTGCGTGTGCACATGCGTGCCCGTGATTTGCAAAAGCAGCTCTTATCCTTAGCTATTTGCTCATGCAGCACTTGCTGTGTGACACTTTCGATTTCCTGAAGCCTGGGAAGCTAATGTGAAAAGCTGTGTCTCTCCCTCCCTACTGCCACCCCTCCCCCAACGCTGCCTGGGTCTCTTTCAAAGTGTTCATGCATAAAACAACACACTCTCCTTAATAGCAGTCGATCGCACTGGACAGCTGGTTTGTAATGTGTTGTTTTTGTTCCCTTCCTAAATACGTTTGGGCATCTTTTTGCGAGAGATGGATGTCTCTGTCTGAAGCTATTTCACTTTTCTGTCTGTCATATTCATTCTCTCTGTCCCTTCTCTCTCTCTCCCTCTCCTCAAGGCAGGGTTTTGGATTCACTTTGTAGATCAGGCTGGCCTTAAACTTTTGGTGATCCTCTTGTCTCAGATTCCTGAATGCCAAGGTTATAGACTTGCACCACCATGCCTGGCGCTGGCCTCTTAACCGTAACCTTCTTAGGCTGGGAGATGAAACTCAGTGGCAGAGCTTGGTCCCCTCCCCAGCACCTTCCCTTCAGGTGCAAGGCTGCGTTAGTGGAAAGCAGCCCTGTGACTGGACCACTTCCCACTCAGGAGCGTGCTGAGTGGCAGGTGTTCTGGCTGCAGTTATTTGTGACCTTTCTGTTTCCTTGGGTCTAGCATCTGGAAATGGAGGCAGACGTGGAGGTGTAAGAACAAAGCAGCAAAGCAGACTGGGAAAGTCTGATCACAGAAGCTGGCATCGGCTATGTGGGCAGCTGCCCCACATCCACAGCAGCCCACTTCTTATGTGGCCCCACAGGACTCATCAGTCAGAGCATCTTAGACCAGGGGGAAATCTGCATTTTTGCTCATTGTTCTTTTTCTTCCCTGCTGTCACACAGTGTAAACTAGGCAAAGTCTGCTTTAGCCATCACTGGCATCCTATTAAGTCTGTGCTTGGTGACTGCTTTCCACTCACAAATGACTTTATGCCTTTTACTTCTTAAAGGCATTTCCCCCCAAGCTCCTGGGTCTCAAAATCAGATATTTGTGATGTTCCTTTTTCCATTTAAATGCTTTCAGGCAGAAGTCTCCAAGACCCTCAGGACAGGGGAGGGCTGGGTTGAAAGGATCTAAGCTTTTAAAGGGGTACCTACCCTTCCTGCTCTCATTTATATATTTGGAGGTGCTAGTCCCTGGAAACTGATGGCCTCTGAGGTATCGTAACTGCCCCTGCCTCTCCAGGAGTCCTGCCTGGGATCTTAGAAAAGCCTGACTGGTGGATCCTTCTAATGGTAGAGGTATTCTGTGGGTGTGCCTGCCATTCACTGGCCATGTGTGTTGAGGCTGAAATATGTCCGGTGACCTCAGAAGCTACCTTCTGTATTAATAAGCTTTTAAACAGCCAAATTCAGGAACCAGCAAAATGGTTCAGAGGATGAAGATCATTGCTGCCAAGCCTGACAACCTGAGTTTGGTCCCGGGACCTGAATGGTTGAGGGAGAGAACTGACCCCCACAGATTGTGTTCTAACTTCCACATGTGCGCCGTGGCATGTATGTGCATGTGTGCGCTCATACACTCACCAAATAAATAATGTCATTAAAAGAGAATCAAGGGGCTGGAGAGATGGCTCGGTAGTTAAGAGCAGTTATTGCTCTTGTAGAGGACCCGGGTTTGGTTCCTAGCACCCACACAGTGGCTCACAATCATTTTTAACTCCAGTTCCAGAGGATCCAGTGCCCTCTTCTGATTTCCATTGACAATGGGCATGCACATTGTGCTTATACATATATACATGCATACATTTATACATACATACATAATTGCAGGTAAAACACTCATACACAAATTTAAATCTAAAAATAAAAAATATAGTCAAATTCAGGAGTTCTGAATATTGCTTGCCCAGTAGTGATGCTGCCAGCTGTCTGAGTGGTGAAGGTGTACAGAGAGCCACAGTTAAAATGGTTAGTCAAGAAAAAAAGTCAACAGAGGTAGAAAGGATATGGGGACTGATGATATATGTTCCTTGTATCAATACTTGGGAGGCTGAGGCAGGACAATGGCTTAAAATTACAGACCAGGCAAGGCTAGACTGAGAACCTGTTTTAAAACAACTGGCTGGGGTCGGGGGGCAGGCTCAATGAGCCAGAGCACATGCTATACAAATTTGAAGACCTGAGTTCAAGTCCCCTGCACCCAGGTGTGGTCATGTGCACTTGTAACCCCAGTGCCATGGGGGGGGGGGCGAGAGAGGAGGATCCATAGGGCTCCCTGGCCAGCCAAACTAGCTGAAAACGATGAGCTTCAGGTTCAGTGAGAAACCCTGGCTCAACGGAATAAAGTTGATAGCACTATAGGAGGACACTTAATGCCCTCTAACATCTGCATGCTTGCCTATAGATGTACGCATACAACACATATGCACACAATACAATATAACACACACACACACACACACGCACAAAACAAACAAACAACCCCCCCAAAAACAAACCCAAAACCAAATCCCAAATTCTAGCACTCAGGAAGCTGGAGTAGGAGGATCATTTTGAGTTTGAAGCCAGCCTGGGATACATTATCTAAAGATAAAATACTAACTAATAAAATAACAATAATAACAATGATAAAAGTAGAAGGAGTGTGGGGGTTCCTAGGGAATCAGTGTTTAATGGAGATGGAATGCTGGAGATGACTGGTGGTGGCAGTGCATGGCAGTATGGGTGCTCTTCATGCTACTGGAACACCTGAAAGCAGCAAAGGTGGGGGCTGGTGAGGTGGCCCATCACCAGGTTAAAGCACTTGCCACCACATGTGATGACCTGAGGTCAACTCCTAGGACCCAGGATTTGGGTCCTCCCAGAGGAGGGTTGTCCTCTGGACTCCACATGTGCACTGTGGTATATGTGTGCACACACATACTAAAAGTTTAAGGGCCGAAGAGATAGACCAGTGCACTTGTTCCTCTTGAGGACCTGAGTCTAATTCCTAGCACCCACATAGCAGCTCACAGCTGTAACTCCAGTTCCAGGGGATCCAATATCTTCTTCTGACCTCCATGGGCACCAGGCACACACAGGGTGCACATACATACATGCAGGCAAAACACTCATACACATAAAATAAATCTAAAGATTCAAATTGTTTACAGCTGGTTAAGTTGGCAAATTTTGTATTCTATATCTCAGGGGCCCATCACTACCATTGCAAAAGCAGCTGTTGCCCCTTCCCGAATTGCTCAGGGAGGAGACTGGATGTCAAGAGTGAGAGACCTTTCTTCTGAACCCCTAGTCCTCTTCTGTGGGTGACTAGGGCATGGGCCTTTTCCCTTGAGTTCTGCTGCGAGTTCTCAGTGCAGGGTGGGAGTGGGGATGGGGTCCTGGGGTGGGCATTGCAGCTTGTGGGCATTCCCACACCTTCTTACACACATGCAGGGTATCTGTCCACCCCACACATGCCCCAGAATTGTCATTGAGTTTTCTCTGAAGTTTGCAGATGGCGTGTACCTGGTTCTGCTTCTGGGCCTCCTTGAAGACTACTTCGTCCCCCTCCACAACTTCTACCTGACTCCTGACAGCTTCGACCAGAAGGTAGGCGTCTCCTGAGAATGGTCCCAGCCAGGCTCACTGGACTAGACAGAGTAATGTCCCCTGATGCCACCGACTGTGTCTTTTAGAATGTGAAGCTACACAGCTTGTGGGGTTCGGTCTGCTATAGCTCCCTGAAGACGGAATAGGAAACCCCTTGTGTCACGCAGTGCATCCACGTTTACTCTGTCATCTCTCCGCCAAGTCTTTCCCACAGGCTTTGGGTTTTTTGTTTTGTTTTTTGTTTGTATGTCTGTTTGTTTTTACGACTCTGGTCAAATGCTGCATACAGCCCTCTGAGCATCCCTGTTTTTGGAGCCTCCAAATGTTATGTTCCTGGGTGACACATGTGTGGCTCCGTGGCATGTGTCTGCATATGTCTCTTACTTCACGCTCTTGGCTGTGTCAATTTGCTTCTATTTTTTCTTCCTGCCACAATAGGGCTTTTTTCCAAATATTTACAATTGTCCCTCTGAATCTGCTAGGGACAGGTTCCAGGGCCCCCTTGGGTACCAAAGCCTGCAGATGTTCTTGGCCCACATGTGAAATGTCGTATAAAGCATGGAGCCTACGCACTTCCTCCTGTGGATGTTAAATCCTGTCTGGTGGTTTATAATACTTAATGTAATGCAAATGCTATGCAAAGTAGCTGCTTTCTATATTGTTAGGGAGTGACAGTGGAGGATGCTTGTTTAGTATGCTGCAGTTCCCCAGACATTGTCCATCTGCGGTTTGTGTCATCTGAAGATGAGTGCACGTGTACACACACGTGTATATGTGTGTGTCTGTGTATGTCTATATCTGCTTATGTGTACATGTAGTCTCTTCATGTGTATACATACATGACTGTGTGTGGCCGTGTATGTATGTGGCTCTCTGTGTGTATGTCAGTGTGTGTATATATGTATGTACATGTATATGTCTGTGCTTGTGTGTATGTGTATATCTGTCTCTATGTTTGAGTGTATGTGCATGTATATGTGTATTCATTTATATATATATGTCTATGTTTATGTACACATGTATGTGTATATGTGACCTCATTCATATATGTGGATTTAAATATGTGAGTGTATGAATGTGTTAGTATATATATGAGCATACATGTGTATGTAAGTATATTTGCATATGTGGTGGGGCTTTGTGTATGTATGCATACTTTATTTCTGTGCTTGGTTTCCTAAAAAATTTCTCTTGTAGGACCTTCTGGATGGACCCCATAGCATCTGTGCTCCTGTCTCTGCTCCTTCTGTGCTGTCTGTCCCTCCCGGGTTCTCTGCAGTTAGTGTTGCACTTCTGCAGGCTTGGCAGAGGCCAGGCTGGGCTGCTGGGGACGCAGGGCACCTGCCACTTTATTTTTCCAAAGTGTGAGGCCCATGAGGCATGGAGGCAGACGGTGGCAACCGCAGTGGGAGTCAGGGTAACAGTAGAGGACAGGCCAGTGTTTATCAATCTGCTGGTTCCTGGCACCAAGCAGTCTGTCTGCTCATGGCCAAATGCCGCTCTTATCAGAGATAGAATTGGGCAGATTAGAGAGGTCTTGGTGTGTTGGAGCCCACGATGGGGATGGAGGGAGAGCATGTGCAGTGAGCAGCGGGTGGTCCAGGATCATGGAGCCTGATGCACTTGTAGAAATCAGAGGTCAGAGTGTCTGGTGAACAGGTTCTTGCATAGTCAGACCCCTGTGTGGTTGTATTATCTCTCGAAAATCTTGTCTTTGTTTAAACTAATCAGAAGGCTGGTGAGAGCCATGGATAACCAGTAGAGTTGGGTCTTTGTCTAAACAAGGCTTTGTATAAATATGAGAGAAGCCGCATTCCTCAGCCTGGCTTTCTCCCTTTGTAACCAGGATTAACATCTATGCTGGCCACTGCCCTGGCCTAGAAGGCTTCAAGGATACCTCTGGTGATGAGCACACATCCAGAGGGTCTGCCCATTCTCTAGGGAGACAGGAGGTTGGGGTGTGTGACTCTGCAGGCATGTGGGCCCTGTCCTCAGGGAGGTATGAAAGTAGGGTCCCTTTATTATTTGCATATATTTATATGTATCTACAAACACACACACACACACACACACACACACACACACACACAGTCTGACCTCTTCCTCCTAGGGTGGTCATAGCCTCTATGAATCACACCTCTATGAGCCTTGACCTGTGTATTTGTCTCCTAGTCCTCATGGCTGGGGCAGGCAGTGTCTCTGATCAGCTCTGTGGCCTGAAATTGAGGGTCCTTTGCTCTGGTCCCAGGCATCTTGCTGACATAAAGAGTGCTGAAGGAGGCAGAGATTCAGCAAGCAGAGTAGGAGATGTAGCAGGTGCACTCTCAAGCAAAGTAGCAGCCTGCATCTTTAACCAAAGACTGGTTAAAAGTCTAGGGATGTGGCTCAGTTTGTAGAGTACCTGCCTAGCATAACAGGTCCTGGGTTCGATCCCTGGCATTGTGTAAACAGGCACGATGACAAGCAACTATAATCCCAGCGCTTGAGAGGTGAGGGCAGAAGGTTAGAAGTTCAAAGTTATCTTCCTATAGCTTAGTTTGAGGCCGGCCTGGGCTAAATCAGACTGTCTCAGAAAAGCAAAAACAACCAACATTAGGCTGAAGTGGTGGAACTCAGTGGTGGAGCATGTGCCTAGTGCACAGGAAACAAAACACTGGGTTCACTCTCCAGCACTGGAGTTGGGGAGGGGGAGCCACAAGACTGGCAGCTCAGACCCTGCGGTTCTGCCTTCTGTTAATTCATGATTGACATTGTAAGGGAGATTATCGCTGGCAACCTTGCTCACCTACAGTGGAGTGACAGACAGTGCTACTATTGGAGAGACAGTTGGTCCCCGTGAGCCGTCAAGCCTGTCCAGCTGGTGTCTGTGCCCTTGCTGGTTTGGTGGTCTACCTTCCCACCCTCCTCTGCTCAAGGCAGGTAGAAGCTGCACATAGTTTGGCTGGTCTTGACTTCTATAGACTTTAAGCAACACAGAGAGACTCCAAGTAGGAGCCATAATTAGCAGAATGGAAGCCTCAATAGAGTGTTCAGTTGGGCGGGCAAGGAAGGGCAGAGTGGGCAGGCAGGTGGTCAGGACTGGAACCAGGGACCTCCAGGCTGGCTCTTGGGCTAACCTCAATTCCAACAGGGTTCCCAATTGCCTCAGGAACAGTGTTATCCCACAGAGACACAGTCAGACCTCCACAAATGCCCCCCTCTTTAGTTATCTGACAGCAAACAGCCACCCTGTGTTCAGAGGACTGTTCAGAGATGAGACCTTTACAAGGGACTTGTCTTCCCCAAGCCTCAGTATCTCAAGCTGTCATTTCTCATCAGGTGATAGGTTCTGGCTCAGAGGGAGCACTTGGCTATCAGCCCCGGGGGAGGAGGGCAGGCTGGAAGCTGCCATCCTTCCTTTCCCCAAATCCAGATCCGTGACAAGGGGAACAGGAACTATTGAGTTACCCTTAGTGAACGCAGTGTGTGCTGTTCCTGTGTCCTGGGGGATTTTGTACAGAGGGAAACAGTCAGTTCTCTCCACACGGAAGGATTTTGTGGACATGGTCATGTGTGGGGACATGGACCTCACTGTCACTGACCCTGTTGCTGCCTTGTCTCCGGCAGGTGCACAATGTGGCCTTTGCCTTTGAACTGATGCTGGATGGAGGACTCAAGAAGCCCAAGGCCCGCCCTGAAGGTAACACCCCACGTGAGCAGCTCAGAGCACAGAGAGAGGGACAGCAGGGGTCAGGGCCCCAGGCAACCTGCGTGTCCATTGGCAGCAGATGTTTTTTTCTGCTGCGCTGTGTGGCAATGCAGCTTCCAGCTCCTGGAAATCTGTCCTCTTCAGCCAACTGTCTGTCTGTTTTCTTCTGCAGATGTGGTGAACTTGGACCTCAAATCCACTCTGCGGGTCCTTTATACTCTGTTCACCAAGTACAAGGACGTGGAGTGACCGAGTGGCTGATTCTCCCTGCTTCCCCAGGAGATGCTTCCCCAGGGAGGCCTCAGGCTTCCCATCCCAGCCGTGTAATGTCCCTCCTCTATGCTCCCTGTCTGGTTTGGTGGTTGTTTTTAAACCCCTTTCCTTTGTGGTTCCCCAGCCAACTGGTTAGACCTTTGAAAACTCAGTACTTAAAACACCCTCTCAGGTCTGAGGCCTCACTTCCTTTTTTTCTCTGCTGCCATCAAGAGATGAAAAAAAAAGAACGAAGCCCTAGCCTAGTCCTCAGCTGGAGAGGGCTGTCCACCTGTGCTCCAACCCACAGGGCAATTACTGATGGCAGGAGCACAGCAGCCCTTGCTCCAGGGACTCCGCCCCACTTGTCCTCAGGAATCCCCTGGGCTGGGCTCTCCCTGGAAGCGGGGTCCTATCTTAGTAAAAAGATCCTCTCAGTTTTTCACTCCTGTCTCAGAAGCCTTAGACTTGTGACGTGTCCCCCTCCCCCCACATCCGTCTTGTGGTTTACTGGTCTTGACTGACTTTTTATATAAACTCTCAGGACCCAGAATGCCTCAGGCCCTTAGGAAAGCTACACGGAGCCTGTCTGGGTGTCTTGCTGGCTCTGACTGTGCAGCTTGAGCCGGCTTGGAGCCAGAACCTTGCCATCTCTAAGGCCCTGTTAGGGAATGAACACATTTTTAGAGATTTTACAAGGGGATGGGTATCTATTACTAGGTCTGCCTCACCACAGGCTACAGGCAGCCAGAATGACAGAGGCATACATCTGGCGGCTCTGGAGGCTGGAAGTAGGCGATGGAGGTGCTGGCTGGACTGGTTTCTGAGGTTTCGTTTTCACTGCTCCTCTCTGCCTTCACACCACCCTTCCCTGCATTAGCCTCCTCCTAGTTCTGATAGGGAACCCATCCCCTATATGGCCTCACTGCCCCTATAACAGCTGTAAGGTCCCTGTCTCCAGGACAACCTCCCTCAGACACGAGGAGTAGGTTTGTGGGGCTTGTCTGAGCTGGGCATATGAAATGTCCACATCCTTCCTAGAACACTACTGGAATCCCCTGCAGCACGTCCTATAAAAGAAAACGCTGCTGTTCCCACAAGCTGTCCCCACTCATTCTCCTTGACTCTAGAGAGGAGTGGGGATGCCATGGCTGGCTGGCTTCTTGTCTCAGGAACCCTACTGTGGTTCACCCCCTCTCAAGTTCCTCCTACCTCCAGCCTTCTGTACCGCCACCCTCTTCCTTGAGCCTTAAGCATTCACGGCAGCTACGGTGAACCTCCCTCTTCTGATTCCCACTTTGCCACGGACCAGGGCTATGGAGTGAGGTGTTGATACTCAACAGAATGCCAAACGTGGAGTTCCAGCAAACAGTTTAATATCGTCCCTTGGTTCCACTGTTGCTAAGCTGGGGATGGGCTTGGAATAGTCCGCTCTGATCGAGGTGGCTTCCCAGCAGGGGAAAGAGATAATTAAAACGGCATTACCGTGTCTCCCCGTGGGATGAGGTGACATTAAAGAGCCACACTGACAAAATAGCCAGGATCGGAATGTTCTGTGTTGCCTTCCCTCCTTGCACGGAACCACAGAGGCATCTGGGAGCTGCTGGGTCTGTCTTGCCCAGCTCACAGGTGGTCTTGGCAAGGATGTCTCACATCCCCGGGGCAGGGAGCCTTGATGTGAAGGGTTTGCAGAGACCTATGGTGCTGAGCGAGGAAAGGGCTGGTCTGGAAAGGGTGCTGGTTTCCTGAGCATCCCTATCTGGAGAACATATGTCCCACTTGGAATCCCCTGCAGGAGAACTGATGAAGCCAGGGTTCCATGAAGGCATGACCTTCCCCTTTGGCTGAGCATAAAAGTGTGGTTCTGAAATACCAGTGAAGGGCTACCTAGTGACTTTGCTCTCTTTTCACTGTGGAGCAGGCACTCATCCCTCAACCTGGACAGAGGACCGAGAACCAAGGTTCCTAGGCCAACTTCAGGGCCCCCTGTGTAGGGCAAGGCTTCCCTCACAGATAGCCATCGTTGCCCCATTAATTTAGGAAGAACTGTCCCCCTCCATACCCTCAGGTAATTAATGCCCCCTTCCTCAATTTTCACATGACTCTCACTGGGGGCCCCCTGTAATGCAAATACTTCTCTATGAGTTGTTAATTCAAGGAAGTTCTAGAACATTCCACTGCTTGGATCTACATTCTCTCCTGATATTTATTTGAAGAGAGGTCTGCCCACCAAAACTGGTAGACATGCCATCGTCTGTCATTCCCCACACAGAGTCACAAGGAAGGGTCTGGCAGGTCTGTACCTCCTCCTCTCCCAGGTCTGCAGGCCAGGTCTGGGATTGTTCCCCTCTGTCCTACACGGATTTGCACGTCTCCCCCAGTCCTGCTGACTTGGGTGAACCTGCACAGGCAACTCTTGTTCCCCTTCTGCGCCCAGTTCTACAAACCCTGGGCCCAGGGCCCCTGCGTCCTCACCGGTCTGACAAAAACAGGATCTTATTTTCAAACAGTCAAATCCACTCCCCCTCAATGCTGCAGCGCTTTATTGTCTTTTTAATTGTTTGAAGCAAAGTGTCCTCTGGATTTCTGGATATTAAATAAAAACCACTAAACCTCCGGCTGTGCTTTGATCAGACCCTCCTGGCAGACAGCAGGGACAGCATGCTTGCGACAGCTCAAACTCATGGCTTCCTGTGCCAGACGTTCAGGCGGGAGACAAAGCTCGGGGTGTCACAGTGTGCTCTGACTTACTCTGGCAGTGAGCTCGGATTCACCAGCTGGCCTCTGGCTTTTTGCGGGGCTGCTTCTCACATATCCCATGTCCATTCTCCCTGCCCAGCTCTAGGCAGGGAGAATCATTTCACGTTGCCAGGCTGACTTGAACTCTCCCTTTTGATGGAACCAGGCACAAGCTCAAGGAAGATGCTGGTGAGGAGCAGAAGGGCTGGGGGAGGGGCTTCCCTGTTCTCTCCGTGGAAGAAGTAGAAGTCAAAGCCAGCGTGTGATGGTGACGTCAACTTGGCATTCTGTACCCACTTCCCTGAGGGATTCCGTGCCTTGGGTACATTTTTCTCTATAGAGTGATGCTTACTGGGAAGCCAAGAGTTCAAGGCCAGCATAGGCTGCATAGTTCCAGGGTAGCCTGGGCTATTAAGTGAAACCTTGTCTCAAAACAGTTTCTACTATCTCCAAATGCCTAGCTGACCTAGATAGCAAGTCAGTGATGCTATTTAGACAGACTGGGGTTCAAGATGGCTCAAAGGCACTTACTATGTAATTGGGAAGACCTGAGTTTGAATCTCTAGTTTTATGTGCTGGGTGTGTCATTGAGTGAGTGTCCATAGACCTCCTATAAGATGGAAAGTAGAGACAGAATCCCTGGAAGCTACCTGCTAGCCCAGCTACTCTAGTGAGCACAGGAGGGAATAGCAAAGGGACCCTGCTTCCAAGGAGGTAGAAGGTGAGACCTGACACTCAAGATTGTCCTCGGACCACTACATACATGCCATGTGTGCCCCCATCCACAACAAAAATACATGTGTACACGTACACATAGTTTTTCTTTTTCTTTTCTTTCTGCTAGCTAAAAATGACAAACTCTGGCTGGGAAGGATTCAGGCTTTGGATGGGCTCTTGGGCTCCAGTCCAGCTTTGTTTCTCCAGTGACTGCTGGTGGCTTAATTTGCCTGAGCCTCCCGGTTCTGAGGGACAGAAATTAGCCATCTTCAATAGCATGTCCCTTGGCGATGTGTTGTAATGTCTGGAGGTGGATTGGTGGTCACAGCTGGGAAGGATGAGCTACTGGCCTGTTGTGGAGGCTTGGCTTACTACTGACACCCTACAGTTCATGGGACAACAAAGAATTAGTATCCCTAAATGTCACTGTGCTCAGACTGGGACACCCTGAGGTAAATTGTCAGCTCCTGGGGTAGTCCATCTCAACTTTTTTTTTGTACAGGATTTTGCTATTACTATTGATGGAAAAAAAAAAAAAAACCAAACCTTTCCCCTTGGCAACTGGGACCACACAGCTCAGCTGATAGAGTTCTCAGGCCCTTGTTGGGAAGTGAGGCAGGAGGAGTACCTTGAACTAAAGAGCAGAGCAGGCTACATTGTGCTAGGCTCAACCCCCAGTGCTGTATGACCACATGTGGTGGCATATGTCTATAATCTCAGCACCAGCGGGATCAGGAGTTCCAGGTCACACCCTCTGCTATACAGTGAGCTCAAAGCTAGCCCAACCCTCACATGAGAGACCCTGTCTAAGGAAAAATCGTGTGTGTATGTGTGTGGTATGTCGTGTGTTGTATATGTGTGTGAATAAGTGTGTGTGTGGTGTGTATGTATATATGTGTGTTGTGTCTGTGGTGTAAGTGTGTGTGTGGTGTGTATGTGTGTGTATATGTATGTGGTGTGTCTGTATGTGTAAGTGTGTGTGTGGTGTATATGTGTGTGTATGTATGTATATGTGGTGTGTCATGTGTGTGTAAGTGTGTGTGGTGTGTATGTATGTGTGTGTGTGTATATGCATGTGGTGTGTCTGTGTGTGTAAGCACATGTGTGGTGTGTATGTGTGTATATGTATGTGGTGTGTCTGTATGTGTAAGTGTGTGGGTGGTGTGTATGTATGTGTGTGTATATGTATGTGGTGTGTCATTGCAGGGAGCCAATTTGCGGCCGCCATTACAAGATGGTGTTGGGTCCCTGCAGCGCAAAGAAAAACAACTCCATACAGGCAAAGACTCTAGGCAGAGCCTCTCACGCCTGCTGTGGCGCATGGTGATCATAGCCAATTCCATCGCTGGGGCATTGCAAGATAAGCAAGCAGCCACTCCAGGCA
>JAQHUG010000146.1:3958189-3988524 GCA_028555095.1 Dicrostonyx torquatus | reverse complement strand
TGTGGTGTGTCATGTGTGTGTGTCTGTGTGTGTAAGTGTGTGTGGTGTGTATGTATGTGTGTATGTATATGTATGTGGCGTGTCATGTGTGTGTCTGTGTGTGTAAGTGTGTGTGTGGTGTGTATGAATGTGTGTGTATGTATATGTGTGTCTGTGTGTGTAAGTGATGTGTCATGTGTGTTTGTCTGTGTGTGTAAGTGTGTGTGTGGTGTGCATGTATATGTATGTGGTGTGTCATGTGTGTGTCTGTAAGTGTGTGTGTGGTGGAGGGAAGGTTATGCTTCCTATTGTGATAAACACTACAACCAGAACCCACTTGTAGAAGAATGGGTTAATCTCAGTTTAGAGTTCCCCATGGTAATCCTTCACTGAGGGAAGGCAGAGCTCCTAGGAGCTCAAGCAAGGCAGGAACCTGGAGGCAGGACCTAAAGCGGAGGTCATGGAGGAGCCCTCCTTAAGGGTTTGCCCTTCATTTGCTCGCTTCTTTATAGAAACTAGGACCACCTGCCCATGGGCTACACTGCCCACAGTGGGTTGAGCCCTGCCACATCCATTATTAATCAAGAAAATGTCCGATAGGCTTGCCCACAGGCCAGTCTGGTGGAAGTGTTTCTCAGTTGAGTTCCCTCTTCCCAGGTAACACTAGCTTGTGTCAAGTTGGAGAAAAAAGAAAAGGCCCAACTAGCACATGCTAGACACTAGTTTCTTTGAGACCAACTATGACATGTGACCCTCCAGGGACCTTCTGATTGGTTGATCAGAGCCAGTGGAGTGGCCACAGAGAGAGTTGAGATTGTATGTGGATGAATCAGGTGACAGGGTGCAGCAAGGGTGGTTAGACAGTGTAGGAACTCAAAGGCAGCTTTGAGGAGGGACCAGAGCTGAGGGCTCACGGAGGCAGCTCAGGCCTTTATAGTCCTTATCTCTCACAAAAATGTCTCATTCCATTCTATGGGCTGACAGTCTTTCGTCAGGCCCCCAGGAAAGCCCACCCAGTACAGACCATCAGATGTGTGGGGTCCTTCCTTTATAGCCAGTCTGGGAAAATAGGATCACAGGGTATTCAGATGAGGAAGGGGACACCTGCTCTGACCCACGTAACCCTTTCCAGGCTGAGAGCCGGGTCAGTGCTGTCCTAGGGCAAAGTCTTACAGCTGGGAAGATGAAGGCTACTGTGTGGATCCCCTGTCTCTGCTTCAGGAAGCTATCATTGTCTGGGCCAGCAAGGGTGGGCTTTGCCCTGGGCAAGATGTGGGGAACCCCACATAGGCACCACACAGAGGGACTGCTTGCTGCTCTGTGCCACACTTCATGCTACTTGCACTGGGGTGTAGCAGGAAGTGAGGATACAGAACATGTGGAAGTCAGATGGCCAGTGTAGAAAGACAAGCTAGGGCCACGTGGAGTGAGAGCGTGGGAAGAGCATAGATAAGATGGACCATGAGACAGGCGCCTGGTGAGGGAGCTGCAACCAGAGAGGTACTGGACTGAGCCCCACACTTGTTGGGTCCCCATCCCCCTTACATTTCAGTGTGCCACATGGCTCATCCCAGAAGCTGACACCTAAGGCAAGAACACTTGTCTCATTGCCTCTGAGTCATGTCTTCGCGCCTTAAGCACACATCACCTTTGTTGCGCAATGTTTCTCAGAAGGGCTAGGGACTCTGATGTACTGCCAGATGCACTGGAGTCCTCCCCCGAACACACTGTGTCAAGGCAAGTTGGAAACAGGCAAGGGATGGTGGTGTAGGCTAAAGGGACCTGGGCTCAGGGTGTCCTGGGCTTGGGGTGATCTGAGCATCAGAAGGAGCATGGTAGCGAATGCCTGTAATCTACCTCAGCATTGGACAGGCGAAGAAAGCAGGAGGGAAAGGAGCCTTTGCTGCATAGTGAGTTCTAGGGCAACCTGCGCTACAGAGTGAGACCCTGCCTCTAAACAAACAAATAAAAAGGTATTACCTGCATGACAGATTGATAAATTGATAAACTGATAGATGGACCGTCTTGCCACAGTATCAAGCTAACAAAGAAGTCACAGGAATTGTATGAAGCCCCGTGTTTACAGGATGTCTGTAAATGTTGCTGTTTCCACAACTACTTTAACCTATTGGGCGCTCTGTTCCTTCCTTCCTGTCTCTATTTCTTTTTTTTAAAATATTTATTTATTTATTATGTATACAACATTCTGCCTCCATGTATGCCTGCACGCCAGAGGAGGGTGCCAGATCTCATTACAGATGGTTGTGAGCCATCATGTGGTTGCTGGGAATTGAACTCAGGACCTCTGAAAGAGCAGCCAGTGCTCTTAACCACTGAACCATCTCTCCAGCCCCTTGTCTTTATTTCTTGATATTTAAAAATGAGTTCTGATCTATCCCCCTGTCATGTATCAACCAATCCATGTAATGTATCATCTATCTATCTATCTATCTATCTATCTATCTATCTATCTCCCACATATCCTCTATACATATCTGCTACCATCTAGCTTGTTTGTCTACCCATCCATTCCAATTATCTATCCACTCCCACCTTGATATGGGATGCCCCTCTGTATGCTGTGAATATGTTTTATTACCATTGGTTAATAAAGAAGCTGCTTTGGCCTATGGCAGGACAGAATATAGCCAGATGAGAAATCCAAAAAGAGATATGGGAGAAAGAAGGCGAAGTCAGGAAGATGCTAGCAGCTGATGAAGGAGTAAGATGTCAGAGGGTTAACAGTAAGCCACAGGGCATATGACGATATTCAGATTATTAGAAATGGGTTGATGTATATGTAGAGCTAGTCAGTAAAGAAGCCTGAGCCATTGGCCAAATAGTTTGTAATACTAAGTAAGCCTCAGAATGGATCTTCAGGAACTGGCGGGCGGGAAGGAGACCTCCAATTGCACACCTATCATCTAGCTATCACTCCCATGTATCTACCCTCATTGCTCTCTGCCTATCATCTATCCTTTTGTCCTTTTACACGTGTTGCACACTTATCTGTGTATATGTCTTCCCTGCTGCTATTCTGTGATACGAACTTAGTACAAGCGTCTTCCTCAGGAAGTCACAACTGCAGCAACATTATCAGTCCTGCAGATCTTATCACATCTGTCCAGCTGTTCCACTGGTGTTCACTGTTTGTAGTTTGTGGGTGCTAAGGGCTCTCCACTGGCAGAGCCTGAGTGCTGTGCGCATCTAGGGTTTGACCAGAATGAAGCTGTCATTCTGCAACTTCCCCTGCTTCCCGCTGTCACAATAGAAAACCAACTACCAGTCAAGCTTGTTCTTTCTTCTTCAGTGATTAGATGCTGGGAATTTCCCATGAGTCCTCAGAAGGTTCTGAGGGAGAGGCCGTACCAGTCACCTGCTCATGAACTCCACACATGTGACTAGGGTTTGCTGGAGTCTGGCCCCTTGTGTATCTCTTCCCATGGACCATGGGACATTTTGGCTCACTGGTTTTGTAAAGCGACAGATCAAACGACACCCAGTGTCTGGCAAGCAACTCAAAGTCGATGGTGGCTTGTGGTACTGTCTTAATTTTGCTTCCTGTTGCTATGACAGGACATCCAAGATGGTAATTTTCAGAGCACAGAGGTGTGTTTGACTCATAGTTCTAGAGGCTTCGGAGTGAGCTCTCCAACAGTGTTGACATCTGTTTTGGAACCTCCCAGGACAACAGGACAGAACACAGAGTAATCGTGCAAGCTTAGGTCACCCTTTCTCCCACAAAGCCAAGCCTGGGAATCCCACCCTCAGAACCTCATCTAATCCCTTAAACCCTGTATCAAAACACCCTCAGCATGTGACTAGGCATCAGGTCTCAACACACAAACTTTGATGGGGAACACAATTAAACCACAGCCTATTCAGGCTTCAGCCCATACCTGAACTGGTGACAATCTGGGCTGGGTGGGGGGCAAGTTCTCAACAGGAGGGGTCATGACATCACTGGACATCACTGCACCCCACAGCTCTGAAGTCAGGACTGAGACTTCTCCACTGCCCACTGTCCATCATTCTGGTGTACTTTGCACACATTGAACCTTCATGACCTGGCTGGCTCAGAAGAGCCGGGAGACTGGCCTGTGGGCACTACTGCTAGGGCCAAGTGCTAATCTTCTGAATCTGTCCCCAGTAGGCAGCCTCCTGAGTGCTGAGACCCAGACATGGCATATAGGGCACTGGCATCCAAAGAGCTACCATCACCAAGCACAGGGCCTCCTCCCTAGCTGAAAGAGAAGGAAGATTCAACCCTTGCAGTTTTATTTGGGAGGGGTCATTCTTAGATTTCCAGACAAGTAGGTCCAAAGAGGGCCATGGGGCAGCAAGTCCCTGGACCAGCATACAGGTGTCCTCACAGGGCATCTAGAACAGGGTCGCTCACTGTTGCCATGCCACAGATACATACAAAGAAACAGAACATTCAGGGCACACTCAGAGGTAGAAATGATGAGCTTGAACACTGGCTGCCCTGGAAGCAATACTTCGGTATACTAAAACCCACGTGTGGGAAGCTTACTTGCTCTTACTTACCCACTGGCTCCTGTTGACTTAATGGCGTCCATAAAGGGGAAGAGCTGATTGTCCCTTGGATGAGGCCATTTCTGCTGCAACCTCCGTGCATGAGAGTGTATTGCTTGCCCAGTCCTGCAAGAGCTCCGGTTTTCTCTCGACTGATTTAGATCAAGAGTCTCACTTATTGGCTTAGAGCTGCTGGTGAGTTCTGGTAAGGAGATCACAAACGGAAGCAGCTGAAGCCCCTGGAGGCCTTACTGGTGAGAGCTCCTTGCCACATGTCTCTGCAGAGACAGGAGATGCACCCTCAGAGTGTCAGCTTCGTCTTTTGCTTTTTCAGTTTGGCAAAGATGGGGAGCTCAAGGCGCTGGCTTAGCTTTTTAAAGAAATGCTTGATCCCACCCCTACCCCACCTCCCCCCACCACAGGGGAGAGTCATTCTGTGGACCCAGGCCTAGGATTGGCTTTGGCTATGACCCTCTGTCACAGCAGCTGCATTCAGGGCTGCTGAACTGGTTTGGATTTCTCTGCTGCTGACTGAGCAGAGCTTTAGTGGGTGGCCACCTGTTTCAGGGCTGGATCAATTGTCCATAGCCTGATGGCCCTGGGCTAGACCCTGTTGAGAATGGCCCTGACTGGGCATCCTAGCACAGCGCCCAAGTGTTGGTTGGTAGACATGCTGCCATAATTCCTCCCTCCCCTTCATCCTTGCCCTTGGGTAACACCTTTCTGTGCCGACTCTTGCACTAACTGTGTGACTTGCTTTGGACAAAGGGACAATAGCAAAAGTGATACTGGAAGAGATTTGTCAAGTGTTTAGGCCCTGTTTCCCCTGCTGTGGGTGAGAGTCATACAGTCAACAGCCAGAAACCCTGCTTAACAGGAGCCTGGGAGAGAAGCTGTCAGAGATAACCAACTGTCAGCTGGCTGCAGATATGGAGAGAGCCAGTCAGAGCCACCCTATCCAGCCCAGTCTTGTCCAACCTATTCAAAAGCATACCGTAAAGAGGAGGCTGTTGGCTTGAACCTCCTTATGTCCCATCAACTCCCAGAACTGAATGGCTCCTGTGGCAAATGTGTGCCTGGGGGTAGAGCCTGGAACAGAGGAGAATGCCATTCCCGGTAGGACAGACATCTCAGATGGCTGCTGGGACTTTCCAGGCAGGGCAGATGATTTTGTGTGCTAGGCTTTCCAGGGGCCACCAAGAGCAAGCTCACTGCCATGTTGGAGTAGACCCCCTGCTAGCATTTGTTTAGAATCTCCCGTTGAGTTAAGGCTGTGGACTTAACCATCCTTGGCTGCAAGTGATCATGGGAATTGTGTCACCACATCTGTGGGAATCTCCCAGGGCTCTTGTGACTACTGGATCCTCATACCTGTAAATCCACCAAAACAAGAAACCAACCTGAGATGCCCCTTCCTGAAGCTACACAGCACGTGAGTGAGACTGAGCACCCATTCTTTAAGAATCTGATTCAACCCCAGGAAGTCCATGAAAGGCCCAAGGGGCAGGCTACAGGTGCTCCTGGTGGCGAGCGGTACCCACTACAGAGTCAGCCTGTGACACAAGCTGCCAGAGTAGGAAGTCATAATGACCATTGCTTCTGTCCACCTCCACTTTGTACCTATTCCTGCTTTGTGTCCTGACTTCTGTGGGTGCCATTGTTGGGCTTTTCTTGGCCCTGGCTTCCGTCAGTATTTGTTGTCTACTGTGGGAGGTGTATGTCATGGGTGTTGGGGTATATTCCTCTTGCTGGGCCCCCTACCAGTCATTACTCGTGGCCATATCCTCTCTCACCCTTCCTCTAGTGGCTATCTCTTTCTGAGCTCAGTATCCATTGATCGCTTGCTCTCTGGCCTCCATGGCCCCTCCCCCACTACTGAACGGGGTACAGGAGTCTCAGGTTCCCTTGAAGAGTAGTGGTGACCGTGGGGTGATACCTACTTTGCAGAGTAAGTTCCATGCAGGGACAGCCCCTCAGCATTTCCTTCCCTTTCAGCCCTTAGATAAAGATGACCAGCAATGACAGTGCCCACACTGCCACTTTGAGTGTGTCCTTTTAGTATGCTTGCACACTTTACCTCTGCCTCCCACCTGTTCCTACCACTTCTGTAATGATGTCACACAGAGCAAGGGTGGCTAGCTTCCTGCTTGCTCAGCTTGTCACCCGTCATCATGGGACTCTCTAACTCAGGCCGGATCCTGAAGATTCAAGCTTTGAGACCAGCTGGGCTCAGAGTGTTCCAACTGAGCCATTGTGCTGTGTGTCCCTGCTGCAAGCCGTGACACTATACAGTAATTGCTCAGCCATCTTTTCACGAGCGACTTATCAGAGCCAGGGGCTTTGGTAAAGGTTTTTAAACCAAGATTCAAGGAATTTTGGCGTTATTGCTCTGTGAATAAAGTGGCTGTCTTTTGTTGTCGATTTTCTCTGTAGCTAACTCCCTTTCTGTTATGTATTTGGGGATTAATTCCCACAATTCAGAACTGTTTCCCCCTAGCTATGTGTGAAAACAGTTTCCCTCTGCCAGGCCTCTCTTCTTCTCTCCTAGGTAAACACAGAGATCTGCCTGCCTGCGATTATCTTCATCAGCAGACATTTGATCAGTGTTTGGGGTCCAGGAAAGAGCATTCCATTTAAGATATTCACAGATCTCCAAGGACATAGAATTACTACTGGGCCAAGCTGCTGCTCTGGTTTTACCCCATGACCAGGACGACTATTAACAGCATACGCTGGAACTGATGATTTAG
The DNA here is from genome assembly GCA_028555095.1 of Dicrostonyx torquatus. NCBI lineage: Eukaryota > Metazoa > Chordata > Mammalia > Rodentia > Cricetidae > Dicrostonyx > Dicrostonyx torquatus. Next base: position 3,981,259 of record JAQHUG010000146.1, on the reverse strand, counting down.
AGGTCTGGGTCTCTTCTTCACTTAGAGCAATAAGTCTAACTCCAGACCAAGGCTGTAGAAATTACAGCACCTGGTGTATGTGCTATTAGATTCAGGAGTCATAGCTGCCCCCCGACTGTTTATATAGGTTGCCTGGTTACTTGGTGTCCTCTATGCTTGCTGGACAAAAAGAAGTGGCACGCTGATTTAAACAATCTGTGCTCTATTCATAATTTTACTGAAAACAGACCTTTTTAGCTCTTTCTAACCACCTAAAAATGTACTGTAGCACACTAACCTTCCCCTCTAGAATTCCATGATGATTTTAATTCCTTTCTTAACTAACTTCCTCCAATAAGGAGTTCACCATACATGCACTCGTCACCCCCACCCTTGAGATGACAGCCATGGATCTGTGTGTATGTGTGAAAACTCTTATTTGACTTTTATGGGTCAAGTTAATCCCAGCCCTGGAACCTGCTAGGGATGGGGAAATGCTGGTTTTAAGGATATATATCACTGGGAATGTTTGTAACAGGGAGAACAAGAACAGAGAGAAGAATAAAGACACATGGACAGATGGAACCTGTTGTGAGTGGACTTCTTAACCCTCAGATTTTTACCCACCCCCCACCCTTTAGCTTATTGTGATGTCTTTCATTGGACCCTGGGAGGGATCCCTGGAAGCGGATTTTTAGGAACTCCGTTATGTCCCCAATGTCCTCCTGGCCTTTTCATGGTGGTTCCCACCTCCAACATCATTGCCACCAAGGCATTCTTTTCCGGAAAGCCCGCTTGGTCCCTGTGACAACTCATTTTCGCTGTCATCTTGAGTGGATTTGGAATCACCTTTGGGTGCATCTGTCTGTGAGGGCGTTTGTAGAAAGGTTTCACTGGAAAGGGAAGACCCACCCTAAACATGTGTGGCACCATTGGGCCCAGACTAAATACAGACCAGAGTGTGAGCTGAGCGCCAGCATTCATGGCTCTGCCTCCTGACTGCAGATGTGACGGGAGCAGCGATCTCACAGTCCTGTTGCCATGCCCCCTGCCTCGACCACTTGACTGTGAGCCCAAATAAACCCCTTTCCCTAAGTTGCTCTTTTCAATTTTTCTTTTTAAAAGACAGTGTCTCATGTACTCTTGAAATGGGGACTTCCCACGTGCTAGGCAGGCACTCTACCAACCACGTCACGTATCCAGCCTCTGTCATGTATTTTGTCATTGCCAACAAGAAAAGTGGCCAACACAGTCCTTTAAGCAATAATAGCCATCAAAATGTATTCATTGAGCCCATTTTATGCCGGGTTCTATTGTAAGCACTGGCTTTTAATAGCAAGTGGGAGAGATGGGCCCCTCCCTGCAGAGCTCCTGGATTGATGGAAGGACAGCCATCAGACACCAGCCAATGTCATTGGCTGACCCAGCATGCATGCAGGCCCAAGCCACCTGTGCTAGATAGGGATGTTGTGGAAGGCTTCCTAGAGGAGGAGTTCATGTTGGGAATGAGCTAAGCAAAGCTTACAAGACGTGGGGGGACAAAACGTGTGACATCAAAGTAAAGGCCTGTGGCACTGTCAGAGAACAGGCAGGTGTGGGTGGGATGGGTGGGAAGAGGATGTGAGGGCCAGGGAGATGCGGCAGGTAGGTTATGGGTGCAGCAACTCTGGCTGGGACCAGAGGACTGGCTTTTATTTAGGAGACTTTGGCTGGGTGTAGTGGCCTGTGGTGGTTTGAAAGAAAATGGCCCCCAAAGGGAGGTGTGGCTTTGTTGGAGTGGGTGTGGCCTTATTGGAGGAAGTGTGTCACTGTGACAGTAGGCTTTGAGGTCTCATATATCCTCAAGCCACACCCAGTGTCTCTCAAAGACCACTTCCTGTTGTTACCTGTGAGTCAAGATGTAAGAACCCTCAGCTCCTTCTCCAGCACCATGTCTGCCTGCATGCTATCTTGTTTCCCATCAGGATGATAATGGACGAACCCTCTGAACTGCTTGTAAGCCACCAACTCAATGAAATGTTTTCTTTATAAAAGTTGCCGTGGTCATGGTGTCTCTTCACAGCAACAGAAAACCTAAGACATGGCCCATGCCTGTAACCCAGGCCTGCAGGAAATGGGATGGGGCAGGAGAATCAGGAGTTCAAGGTCAACCTCAGCTTGATGAGTTTGAGGCTACATTAGACTGCCTCACAATCAAGAAGTCAAGCAAGCAAGCAAGCTAGTTAGTGGACAGCCCTGGGGTCTGCTCAGTGGGTGGGTTGCACAGATGGAGCCAGAGGTGAAAATTGGGCACTATGGAACAAAACTGGTGGAGAGCTCACAGTTTGCTCTGGGGGCCCTAACCTCTTTTTTTCTACTCAGACAGCCATTGTTTGGACATAGAGAGGCAGAGGCAGGGAGGGAAATAAGAAAGACTCTCCAAGATGCCCTGGAGCCTTGGAAGACTAAACGACAGTGAAGGGCTGGAGCTCTGACAATCTCTCAGTGGATTTAGGTAGGGTGCCTCACTCACCAGAAGCTCGGAGAAGGAAGCTGCCTGCAGCCACCAGGGTGGCAGAGGAAGTGAGTGTAAGCCCTGCCTTCCACCTCCGGACCGGAACCTGTCTCTTGGGAACCTGGTCACCCTCTGAGCTAGTGGGCTTCACTTCCTGGTGTGAAAAGAAGTGGCTGGTGAGTGGATCTGGCCTTTGGCCTGGGGGATTCCTGAGCTACTAGAATCTTCTGCCTGTTTACATACCCGGGGACTGGTACTCACGGAGAAAGGCTGAGATGTACCATGAATAGGAACTCAGAGCTGTATCTCAGCTGGGGCCTCACAGTGAGAGGGTCTCTCCGCAGAGAACCCCGAATCCTGCCGTGTTGCTGAGGCTGTCACCTCATTTTATAGAGGAGCTGTGAGCCCTGTCCACACAGGAGGGCCCTACTTACCTCTCTTGAAGCAGTTCTGTGAACCAGGGTCCATCAGAGCTCTCCACTGCATGAGGGAAAGCTGAGCTCCCCCTACTACAAAGAACTGTCAAACGGGTCAGGGAAGGGACTCACCTGGGACTGGTCAGCAGGGGCAGTTTCAGGTCTGTGTGCACTTGGCTGGACACAGGGTCCAGCCCCTTCCTGTAAAGATGTATCAGGCCAAAGAGGGAGCAGACTGGCCTGTAGTCACTCAGCCTGAGGAAGAAGGAGCTGGCTGGGGGCCAGGCTCCCTACTTCAACCCACCTCTCCTCTTCTTCAGTTCGTGGGACTTGAGACTCATTCCCAAGGACTCTGTCCTCTTGCTTCTGGCTCCAGGATAGGGCTCTGCTTCTCAAGGTCCCCAGACTGCAGTCAGTTTAAGAACGGTTGCTCCCAGGCCCCACCAGTGTCCCCCTCTCCCTCCACACAACTCTGGGGCTCCTTGTTTTAGGTTTTTCTGGTTTGATCCTGGACCTCAAACATCTGAGTGATCTTGGGAATATGGGGCAGATACGGAGACTGAATGAGGGACCAAAGAAGAGCATCAAAAGTGGAAACTTTCAGAGAGGAAGTGGGCAGAAGAACTAGAAGTAGGTTAGGGAACCAGAAGGGGGCCATTAGCTTCTGAGTCTGATCCCCTTTGGTGCCTATCACGAGGCTGGGGGTGGGAGACAGGCCTGAAACTGCCCATCACGAGGCTGGGGGTGGGGAGCATTGCTTGTCTTGGGCCTCACACTGCCCATCATGAGGCTGGGGTGGAGGCATTGCTGGTCTCGAACCTGACATTGCCCATCATGAGGCTGGGAACGAAGCCCTTGCTGGTCTCAGGCCTGACATCGCCCTTTGTGAGCTGGGATTGCTGGTCTCGGGCCTGACACTGTCTCTTGCGAGTCTGAGGGGTTGGGAAATGCTTGTTTTTCATAAGGAGCATGTGCTCTGTGTTTCATGAGCAGAAGCCCCAAGAGACCACACCCCAAGTCGGGATGCCAAGCCCATCTGAGAAAGCCGCATTCAGAACATTCAGAACTAGAGGCCAGATGAGCCAGTCTCCCTCTGCAAGCCAAGCCAGCATAGAATGGAGAACAAGTCTGGGTGGCTTTGGCCTGCGGCCTGTTCCACACCATTCACAGCTGAGGGAGTCTGTTCTTGGATTCAGGGGCCCTGGAGGGATGGATAGCCACTCTACCCCACTAGTGGGTGTTCATCTTGATATAGATTGACCCAGAGTTCTCCTCCTACACTTGTCTGAGGCTCTGTGGGAGCTGGGTTTCCATACTGGCTGCCGAGAGAGGGCTGGGCCTCCTGGCCAGGAGTGGTAGGCGGGCTTCTGTGTGCCTGGCTGAAAAGGAACCCGCTTCCTCACCAAGCCTTTGCCCATGCTTTGCCCTCAACCTGTGTATTAATCACTTAATACCCCGACAAAAGGAACTTAAGGAAGGAGGGGCTTCTTTAGCTAATAATTTGAAGGTATAGCCCCTCATGACGGGAAGTCAAAGTAGCGGGGGCGTGAGGCAGCTGGTCAAAATGTGTCGGGAAGATGGGACAAATGATGTCCAGTTCACTTTCTCCTCTCTCATTCAGCCTAGGACCAGTATGTGGGATGGCGCTCTCCTTACACTGAGGGAATCTAGGTATGCCCAGAGCCTTGCTTATATATCAAGTGAGTCTAGATCCTGCCACGGTGACAATCACGATTAATCGTCACAGCTTGGCACCATCTCCTGCAAGGCTTGGCTTCAGATGTCTCCACACCAGGCCCCTCCCCTCACCCTTGCTTGACTCTTTGTGTCTTGTTTTGTGGTCGGAGTCGTGCTCCCATCCTCCATCTCTCCCAGTCTGAATGAAAGAATGAGCACATGGTGATTCCGGGCCTTGGGAACAGTGATGCACTCTGTCACCTGCCTCCTCCAGGGAAGGTGAGGGAGAAGATGGAGTCAGAGCCCCTTTACAACCTGCTGCAGCTCCCAAAGGAGGTGGATTCGCCCACAGAGGAGGAGCTCCCACGAGGTACTGGTCCTGGAGGGACAAGGGTTGTTGAGTCAGGGGAGGGAGAGAGCATGTGACTAGGTCACTAGGCTGAGCAGGCTGCCCATGTGGCCATCTGTCTATCAGTCTGTTATCAGTAGCTGACCCCAAGCCATGAGTGTCATGTTCTATTTGTTCTCCTGTCAAGGCTGGTGGGTATGCTCCAAGGCTTTGGGAGATCGAGCATCTAGGTGGGTCACATGGCAGGTTATATTTTATGAGGTTGGGCAAGTCAGCCTCATATGCTGACTCAATTTCTTCATGTGCATCGAGGCCAGCTGACCTACAAAGCCCCTCTGGGTCTGATGCATTGTGGGGTCTAAGAGTTTAAAATGTGGAGGAGACCTTGCTGACCTCATGGAAGGGAGTGACCAAACCAAAGAGTACACAGGGGACTTTGGTGGTATGTCCTGGCCAGAGCTACTTGGCAACATAGGTGATGCCCACCTCAGTCTGACATGTCCTTTGCCCCTTTGGGCTATGCCTTCTTCCTAGACAGGTATAGGTAGAAGATGCTACACATCTACTTCATGACCTTCAGGGTAAGGGGTGACCTCTGAGTCTCAGTGTGCACTCCCAGTGCTCATGAGGAAGTGTGAGTGAGAGGCAGGGCTAGGGCTCCCCCCAGGGCCTGGGTTCAGTGGGTGACCTGCAGGGAGATATCTGCCAAGGGTCCTCAGGGTCCTCACGCACATTATACCCTCCTCTTCTTCCAGGAGGAAAGAAGAAATACCTATCCCCCAGTTCCCGGAGGGACCCCAAGTTTGAAGAACTGCAGAAGGTACACCATCATGGCCAGTTCTGAAGTCTCTGGAGCCAGGCTTGGTGGCCCTGACTTATATAGACACCACACCCCTTTGCACACCACACCCTGACACTGCTTTCCTATTTTCCAACATCACACCCCCTACTTTCCTCCTGAGACATCACCCGACTCACCTCCATGTTTCTACAACCCACTCGTGGAGGCAGTCTAGGCTTTGTAACTGAGTACCCATTACCAGCTGTTGCCATCACCCAATCCCACAGCCATGTGCCCAGTTTTAGGTATTTGCTACAGCGATGGCAACTCCCAGGTACCAAAACCCCATGTACCAGGATGACAGCCCCTCAGGGTTCAGGCAGGTGTCTGGGAGATCTTGGGAGGAGCGTCTTTGGGAGCTCAGAGCAGACTCCACATGGCCAGGGAGATCAGGGAGAACCTTCAGGAAGAGGTACTTCTTGGCCAGGCCTTGAAGAGTAGGTAGCAGTTGGCATGTAGAAGAGCTCACTCTAGCCTGAAATGACAGCCTGGCCGGGCGACTCCTACCCTGTCAGCTGTGCCCTTGTGCCTGGCAGGTGCTGATGGAGTGGATCAATGCCACGCTTCTCCCGGAGCACATCGTGGTGCGCAGCCTGGAGGAGGACATGTTTGATGGACTCATTTTGCACCACCTGTTCCGTAAGCAGTGGCCCAGGCCCCACCTAACCCCACCTGTGCTTCCTAAGTAGTTGCTCCTGGGGCTTTGGAGCCAAGTGCACCCCGTCGATCCCTCAAGTGGTTTCCTGCCTCAGTCCCCACCACAGCTCCAGGAGAAGGGACCCTTCTATGACTTTCCAGATTGCAGGGCTGCAGAGGTGGAGACCCTGCCCACTCCCGGGCACAGCAGAACAGAGCTATGTTTCCACCCGGTGTCTGATGTCTAGACTGCTGCTACATTGTGGCATAGCCAGCATTTATGAAGTGTCTGATAATTTCATTTTTCGAGATGGGTTTCTCTTTAGCTTTGGAGCCTGTCCTGGAACTCCCTCTGTAGACCAGGCTGGCCTAGAACTTACAGAGATCTTTTGGTCTCTGCCTCCTGAGTGCTGGGGTTAAAAGTGTGTGCCACCACCACCTGGCATGTCTGATAATTAAGAAGCTGGGACATCAACTGTCCCTGACCTCAGAGTGCCCTGTGCTGCTGGAAGGACCCAGGCTACCCTGAGTGGGACATTCTAGAGGCAGAGGCAGGGGTGGTTCCCATTGTGCATGGAAGTGATGTCCAAAGTCTGGCCAAGTGCCTGCCTCTGACTGATGTCTGGTCTGCAGATGTCTTGTGCAATAAAGGAGGTCCTGGAAGTGGTAGGGCCCAGATCCCTATTCTCAGGGCCTCCTCAAGGCTCTACTCTGCAGAGCTTGGCACACAGACTCCAGAGTGATCCTCCAGCCTCTTCTGAGACTTCTGGGTACTTCTCAGGGAGCAGGCACTGTCAGCTTTCTGCACAGTTCACTACTCTTCCTCTCTCTGGCTGTGGGTGAGACCAAGGCTCCTAGATACAGAACAATATGCCCAGGTCTCAATGGAGAAAACAGGGGTGCTGCCCTGTGGGAATGGCATGGCCACAGCAGTGCAGAATGATCAAGGTGAGGTGGGCCAGAGGGGATGGCACAAAGGATTGCAACCAGCTCACATACATGCTCCATTTCCCATATGAATGGATAATGAGTATGTTTGGTTGAGGATTCTGGGGTTGCCTAGGGCTCAGCATCAACTGTATATATCCCACAGATCCATATACTCCAACAGGATGGCACTATCCTTATGGCAGAAAGTCCCCGTGCCAGCTGCTCTTCACTTCCTGGTCCTTACTGCTCTTTTGCTTTAGAGAAGCTGGCAGCCCTCAAACTGGAAGTGGAGGAAATCTCTCTGACCTCAGCCAGCCAGAGGCGCAAGTTAGGGATCATCTTGGAGGCCATCAACCAGAGTCTGCAGGTTGAAGAGCAACAGGCCAAGTGGAGCGTGGAGAGTACGTGGGGCTGAGCCTGGCTGGTACCTGGGAGGGGAGGCGGGACCATCTGCACTGGCTTCTTACTTGATGATCAACACACTCATGGACCCAAGAGCCATCAAGGGATGGGAAGGACACAGAGGCCTTAGTGTGAGCACAAGCTGGACACAAAGTCAGGTGTCTGGTGAGAGAGAAACTGACCTACACACATGGCCCTGCGTATATCACTTCAGCCGGTACTGCCCAAGGAGAACGCCTTCCCAGCAACACAGCCACTGCTGAGTCTAAGAATACACCACACTTCTCAGCCTGGTCCAGTGGTACTTTACAGTCCAGCTAACAAATGAATGTGCTGTGCATGCTTCCCATGAAGTTTGGTAAACACAGAGAGAGAGAGAGACAGACAGAGAGACAGACAGACACAGAGAGATAGAGAGACAAACACACACACGGAGACAGAGAAACAGACACAGAGACAGAGAGATAGAGAAACAGAGACAGAGAGCAACAGAAACAGACAGAGAGAGCAAGAGAGAGAGAGAGAAAGAGACAGACAGACAGAGACAGGGAGAGAGATACTGACCTCAGTAGTTTGCACAGGGCAGTTCTGAGGATGTCTTCAGGTTTTGATGGCCCCTCAGCTCCGACTTTGTCTTCTCCTTTTTAGCTATCTTCAACAAGGACCTGCTGGCCACCTTGCATCTCCTGGTGGCCCTGGCCAAATGTTTCCAGCCGGACCTGCCCCTTCCAGACAATGTCCAGGTGGAAGTCATCCACATTGAGGTACTTGTGAAATGGCACAGGTCATCTGAGCTTGTTGCTCAATGCCACTGCATCTACAGGGGGGTCATTGCCTGGGGAGTGGCTCCAGGGGCCTATGAGGAACATCACATCAGGACAGCAGTCAGGGGCTGGGCTGGCAGAGACAAGGAGAGTAGGAAGAGGGCCCTGGCCAGTCAGTACTGCTCTCAGCAGCCAGCTCTGCCTAGCAGAGGCAAGGATGGGTATGCTGATAGGGAGGTCAGCTGGTGTCATTATATTTCCTGGGTCACAGGTGGCCATCTCTCCACGGCCACCTTCAGTATCATGTCTCTCATTTGTCTCCCATGACCACACCCTGTCTCCTCTTTGGAGAAACCTTTGCTCTTTGGTAGTGTTAGCTTGTGTTCTATGGTGTGTGTGTGTGTGTGTGTGTGTGTGTGTGTGTGTGTGTGTTTGCGTGAGCGTGCATGCGTGTGTGTGTATATGTGTGTTCCTTCTACTTGCTTTACAAAACTAGTTGTATCCAGCTGGGCCTTCTCAAACCCGTTCCCACCTTTCCCAAGTCTTTGTTTAAAGTTCACTACTGAGCAGTTTCGTGACTTTCTCAAACTTACGAAAGTCAGGTAAGGATGGAAAGATAACTTAGCAGGTAAAGGTGTTTGCTCTCAAGCCTGACAATCCAAGTTCAATCCCTGAAACCCACATGTTAGAAACTTGTGTGACCTTCATATGTCCAATATGGCATGTGTGTACTCCTACATATTCATGTGTGTATGCACACAAACACACTAAAAAATGGGGGAAAAAAATCAGAGGTGATTTTTTTGTGTGTTCATTCACAAAACACATTCATTTGCACACACACACACACACACACCTCTAGGGTGTCTTAGGAATGAGGCATCCGTAGTACTACCTATTCTCATGGGTTCAATAATCACAGGGAAAGTGGACAATGAAGCTTGCCCATGGTAGCATTCTGAGATGGGGGCATGCAGGTTCTCTTACATGGCTTTGGCCCTGTGGGTTTGGTTCTGGGGTTCTCTGAGTGACACCATTTCTTCCCCTTTCTCTGTTGTAGAGCACCAGGACCGGCCTAAAATCTGACAAGCTGGTGGAGCAGCTCACAGAACACTGGTGAGGGTGGGCCGGGCTTTGGCCAGGTGGGAGGTGTAGGGGGTGCTGGGCAGGGAGACCCTCTTTGTACCTGCTGCTTCTCAGTCCCCAGCAGGCTGCAGAGACCCTCCTCCCCCAGTTCCAGCATCCTCAGCCCCACAGTATCCAAGTGTTCTGAGATGTGTGCGTGCAGGACAAGGCTGCCAGCCTCTTAGCCTTGCTTTCCACACGCAGGGTCTCTGCACCTCCCCTGCCTTGATTGCCCAGGAAAATGAGCCTATCTTCTCACCACCTGCTGGCACCAAGCTTGTTAGATTAGGTGATGAAGGGAGCTGCAGACTTTTTGCTAACTCTTTGATTGCTTTCCTGCCTCCTGCAATTTCTCCTCTAGCTCACACAAGGACCAGCCTTCACGTAAGTAACTCAGTAACTGAAGGAAAAAAATTTCCCTTCTGATGGGGTCAAAGCAACTGTGATGGAGGGGTTAACTGTTTCCTCTCTTGTCTCTTACTCTCCTGTGGCAGGATTTGTTCACGAATTTGTCCTTCCTTCTGTATGTCTGGCCTTTAGCTGGTTTTCTTAGTATTGTTCTCATGGGCTGAGACCCACAGTCCACACCATGAGGGCAGTGCTGTTGCTGAGTGCTGCTAACTCCATCACTCATTAACACAGTCTGTGCCTCAGTTCTCTCATCTGGAACCCACTTATTTTGCTGGTGGGTGTGATTATCACATGGAGCACTCTCAAGGGTATGTGTACAAACATGGCTGTTGCTAATGTGACAAGCAGTTCACTAGTCAGTGCGCTGGCCTCCTGTTACTTCTTTCATTTATCTGTTCCATAGTTGGACTAGCCAACCATTCACCAATTTATTCCTTCTTCCAGTTGTCCATCTATCTACCCACCCACTCATCTTTCTATCATCCATCCATCCATCCATCCATCCATCCATCCATCTATATACCTGTACAATCATCCATCCACCCATATGTATATCCATTCATTTATATATCCATTGATCTATCGCATCCATCCATCCATCCATCCATTGAGCATCCACTGTCTATTCATCTATTTATATACCTATACAATCATCCATCCATTCATCTATATACCCATCCATTTATATATTCATCCATCCATTCATCCATCCCCCATTGTCCATCCATTCATTGAGCATCTACTTTAACCATCCATCTATCTGGAATCCATCCATTCATCTATCCATACATACATACATCTGGCTATTTATTTATCCAGCCATTTACCCATCCATTCTTTCATAAATATACATATATCCACCCATCACACACACAAACATCCCTTATTTATATATATCCATCTGTCATTCATATATATATACACACATATCCATTATTCATATATGTATCATCTGTCATTCATATACACGCTCATACACATACATTTATCCATTCATCCATCTATACGAAGCCAGTCATATATATATCTACCCAATTATCTCCCACCTACCACCCACTTATCCCCTCTGAAGTTACGGAGAGATGCATGCCCATCCCCCATTTTGATCTCTAAAATGCCTAGCTGGCATCATTCACCAGGTGTTTGAGATGAGGAAATCAAGGTACAAAGAGGGAAGCCTCCTGTTTCCCCCTCAGCCAGGGAGCCATATGTCCCAGACCCAGGCCTGTTTCATTCAGGAACCCGAAGATCAAGCTGTGGTTCCTGTGGGAATGTTTTTTTCTGAGAAACTTTTGCATGAAAACGTTCTGTTTGGCGCAAAGATAACAGCATCGTAATGAGCTGTTTATTGCTCTGTTCTGCAGAGGACGCCTTTGATGAATTATTTAAATTGGCTCCGGAGAAAGTGCATGCCGTCAAAGAGGTAGGGGAGATCAAGGCTTCCCACGCCCACCACCCACCTGCCTGTGTCTCCGGGTGATGGGGAGGATGCTGGTCTCACTCCACGTTAGTTGGGTGCTGGGTGATAGAAGGGAAGGCTTTCTGTCGCCCCAGGTTGGAAGGTGGCATGAGGGTCCCTAAGGGGTCTTGAGGTTCTTGATCCTCTGTCTTAGGCCGTCATGAGCTTTGTCAACCAGAAGTTGGAGGGCCTGGGCCTGTCTGTGCAGAGTCTGGACACCCAGGTAGGGACACTTCTGGGTCCCCATGCAGGGATGAGGGCTCCTGGGCCCCAGAAACTTACCCTGTGACTAGAAGTGAGGTATCATCTTCAGAGATCTCAGGGTCCTCTGTAATAAGGTGTGCTGCTGACAGGCAGTATTGCATATTGCCATAGGGAGTCAGCTCCTGGGGCCCCTGGGCTGGGGGCCTGTGGGAAGCTGTGAAGGTGGAGCCATCTCTGCTGCTGGCTTTGTTCTTACTCATGTATCAGAATGACTCCTAGGGCGTGGGATATGCTAGGGTGTACTGAAGCCGGAGTGAGGGTCCTCCCCTGTGATCATGTTTATTCAGATGTAGCGTGATGGGTCCTTTTCTGAGTGGTTGGAGAAATAGACTCAGCGCCATCCTCAGTGGACTCCGTCCTGAGTCCCGAGGGCTTAGTCTACCATGAGGACACAAACCCAGTCATCCTAAGGCAGGACTGAAACCTGCAGACCCAAAGGGCCTCACCTAGCCATGCCTTCCACCAAGAGATTCTGTCTCTCTAGTGTTCCTACAACACAGGGGGATAGAAATGTAGAGATCAGACACTGCCTGGACCCTGCCAGGTGGGATGGAGTCTGGTGAACACTGGGCAGGCTTCCACAGACTGTGGGAATAAGCAATGCCTCAAGACCTATGCAAAACCAGGTCACAGCTGCTGTCTTCTCAGGGACAAGTGGGTGGTTGTTTTCTAGGGAGGGCCAGGCCACATATTCCTGAGTTTGGGGCCAAACAAGAAAGTCCTTGGTACCTGTTTTGCCTGGAGCAAAGTTCTCTCAGCCTTGATCTCTGCAATACCCCCAACTCCATGTGAGAACTGATAAAACCCCATTCAATAGATGAGACTTTTAAGACACAGGGAGGTTAGGTAACTTATCTTAGGTCACACAGTGATTAAGGGGTGGTCCTAGGTTTTGTACCAAGGCAGTCAGGATTCAAGTATATGCTCAGAGCCACTGTGTATGGTGGGTGGTCACGTGAGCTTTGTGAGCGCTGTGGCGACATAGTGAGGTGGAAACACAGACTTAAGGGCCATATGCATGTGCCTGCCACTTTGTGCCCCTGGACTCTGAGGACACTTCCATAGGACTGTCCTGTGTAATCTTGGGTGAATTATGGACTTCTCTCAACCTTAGGCTCCTTGCTTTATAAAAGGGGAACAATTCTTGCCGGGTGGTGGTGGTGCATGCCTTTAATCCCAGCACTCGGGAGGCAGAGGCAGGCGGATCTCTGTGAGTTCGAGACCAGCCTGGTCTACAAGAGCTAGTTCCAAGACAGGCTCCAAAGCTACAGAGAAACCCTGTCTCTAAAACAAAACAAAACAAAAAAAGGGGAACAATTCCACCTCTTGGAATTGTGAGTGGGGGAGCATTGCTATTTAGTGTCATTTAGTATCCGTCACTTGACTCATTGTTGCTTCCCCTCCCCCATCAAGCAACACACTCATCTCTGACTGCGTTTTCTCTGTGAGACATAGGACGGGATCTCTGGCTTACTCGCTTTCCTCATCCTTCCCTCATTCGGTCAGACAAGAGTGGGTGAGCAAAGGTGACATTTAGACATGTTGGGATGGTAGAGATAGACTCAGAGTTAGGTTTTCCCAGCTATGTTTTGAGGACAGCAGTAGCGAAGCTTCCATGCCCAAACTAATAGCATCCGAACAGACTTAATCGGGGGAAATTCCATTAAAGTCAGAGCAGCGTCTCTCTGCAGCATCCAATCTTGTGCTTTGTATCTTTGAGGAGATCCAGAAGGATTACATTAGCATATGGCATGCTCACGGCAGCGTTATCTCAGCGCATGCAGACAGCACAGACAGAAATATTAATGGGCCTGTGTGCCCCCTCTGCCTATCCTGATGGGGAAATTTTATACAAATTCTGTTTGCACACAGCTCTCTGTAGCTCATGGAACAACTTGTCATTTAAAAGTGGACGTGATGGCGGTTGCTCAGCTGGCAAAGCACTTCCCTGGCTGGTCAGAATCCTGGGGTGTGGCAGCACACGTTGCTGTTTTTATAGGTGTGTGTGCTTGTCTGCAGCTGTGCGGGTGCCACACATGTGTGCTTGATTACTGAAGAGGCCAGGAGAAGGTGTTGGATTCCCTGGGGTTGGAGTTACAGATGGTTGTAAGCTGCTGTGTGGGTGCTGGAAGCCAAAGCCTGGTTCTGTGTCTTGGCTGCTGAGCCGTGTCTCCAGGCCCTGGCACACATAGTTAAACCCAGCACTGGGGAGGCAGTGACAGGTGGATCCCTGGGGCTTGTTGACCAGCTATCATACTTACTTGGTGAGTCCAGGCCGCTGAGAGATTGTCTCCTCCCTCTCCCCGATAGGTGGAATATTCTAGGAAATAATAAATGTCCTCTGGCAGCTACATGCGCATCCATATATGTGCATGGGTAGTCACACATATACACATCCATGCACACACACGAACACACACACACACACACGCACACACACACACAGGGGCGGGGGAGGGAGGGAGAGAGAGAACATGAGACTATTCCATAGTAAGTTTAATTGAATGTATTCTAAGAGCCAGACAGTCCAAAACAGCTTCATGCTGCTACTGACAACCCCATGCAGCTGGGAATGGCATCCCCACTTCTCAGAAGAGATGTGAGGCTCAGAGAGGTGGTGCAACTTCTTTCAGCTCACACAGCATGTAAAGGGTAGCATGGAACTCTGTGAGGTCAGCCTCTCCTGCACGGGAGCCCGGGTTCCTTTCTTTAGTGTGCTAGTTCCTTTTATGTCCCTGTGACAAACACCTGGGATGAAGAGAGGAAGGGTTCATTTTGCTCACAGGTTCAGGCTTGGTCTCTTTGCTTGATTCCACGTGCTGGGGCAGAATATGATGGGGACAGGAGTATCCGGTAGAGGACAGGAAGCCGAGAGTCCAGTAGGAAAGAGCCAGGGACCCACCCCCAGTAATCGACTTCCTATAGCTAGCCCCCCCAGACAAAGTGTCCAGCTGGGGACCAGGTGTTCATAGCGTGCCATGGGGATGGTTAGGACTGACATGCAACACCCATAGTTTGCAGATGGCGTCATCCTCCTGCTGCTGATTGGACAGCTGGAAGGCTTCTTCTTGCATCTGAAGGAATTCTATCTTACTCCCAGCTCTCCCACGGAAATGGTAAGCTGCCAAGGTCTCCCTCCATGGCTTTTTTGGGGTGCTGGTGGATAGATTTATTGCATTGGCCTGACAGTCTTTATTTAATTCCAAGTCATGAGGAAGGTGGAAGAGAAGTTTGTTCGTATGCCTATTTACCCATCCATCTTCTCACCCATTCACCCACCTATCTGCCCACCAATTAATATACCCATCCACGAACCCAACAGCTTTGTACCTATTTATCCACCCATCCATCCATCTATCTACTCATCCACTCACTCATCAATTGATGGCATCCACCTACCTATCCACCCATCTCCTCATCCAATGCCTGCGTACCTATTTATCCATTTACCCTGGAGCCCTTCTTAAGGGGCAAGGTGAGCCCATGGGAGGCTCACAGTATGGGACAAACCTGCATCCATCAAGTGAGACTTCAGGAATGAATCATGACAAGAGTCTTTGGCGGGAGGTAGAACCCAGGCTCAGCAATGTGGACCAATGTCCACGTCATTCAGTAACCAGGCTTCTTGGGACCCAAGGCCTGTGCTTGCTACCTCACATGCTCCAAACCAGCCAAGGATAGTGGGCAGAGGTCTAGCATTCATGATCCCACCATTAGATCCTATTTGAGGGAATAGATGCAGAAGCAGGGCATTAGCTCAGAGCCCAAGAGGGAAGTTTGGGGTTTGTAGAGGAGACTCTGCACGGGAACATGGCTGAGGATGCTCACAGATCCTTAGCTGGAAGCTGGAACCCTGGGTGGTTCTCTTATGGAGCGACCTCCCAGCAGTGTAGCTTTCCTTCTCAGGTGGTCATGATTGCAGCATGGATGCACGGGTGCTACTGCTCATTTCTGGAGAGAGAGAGAGAGAGAGAGAGAGAGAGAGAGAGAGAGAGAGAGAGAGAGAGAGGTGTGATCATTTGTTTTGCAGAAACCAAAGCACCAGAACAAGGAAGCTCTGACTTCCTCCCACGTTCAATTATCCCTCAGGAAGATGGGAACGCATCTCCTGGGTCCTGGCCTTTCTTGGCTCTGAAGAGAATGGAGCTTTCTCTTCATCATCTCAAAGGGCTCACAAGCAAAGGACAGGCTAGGAAGAGTTAAGCATGCCTCTCGGGAGCCTGACCAGATCGTTGGTTCACGCGCTTTGCTTCGTGGAGGAAGGATGCTAAGGGAAGGCTGGTGTTCTCTGAGTTGCTCGTACATGCCCTCCAGCATGGAGTCCCTGAGAGCAGGTGCCGTCCCCATTCTGGGCCTTGTGTATGGCAGGCTCAGAGATGATGGACAACAAATCTTTTTAAAAACATGAGAGCAATGGGCCGGCCAGATGACTCAGTGGCTAAGTGTGCTTGCTGCCAAGCCTGATGACCTGAGTTTGATCCCCAGAACCCACGTGGTGGAAGGAGAGAACTGACTTCTGCAAGTTGTCCTCTGATCCCCACGCACATGCTGTGGCACATGCTCCCCTCCATCAGCTGATAAATGTAAAAATAAAATAAGGGCAGTTATAGGCCAGGGCAGCCGCACAGGCATCCGATATTCCTGGCACAGTCAGCTCTCAACCCCAGGACATCAGAACATGCTTTAGAACTGGAGCTGGAATAAGTGAGGGAAAGAGGGCAGCTGCTTAGCTCAGGGCCCAAGAGAGAGAAGGAAGAAACTGGAGTGTAGGTGTCCTCATGGTTGGTGCATGCTTGCAGCCCCAACTGTTTGAGAGGCTGGGGCAAAAGGATCACAAGTTTGAGGGCAGCCTGGGCTCCAGAGTGAGGTCAAAGCCAGCCTGGACAGCTTAGTGAGACCCTGCCTCAAAATAAGAAGTAGATCTGGGCCTGGAGATATGGCTCAGTGGTAGAGCTTGCGTGGGAGGCCCTGAAGCCAATCCCCAGAGTGTACGAACAAAACATTCCCCAAAACTGGCCACATGAGGTGCTGTGGCAAATGGAGTCTGCCGTCAGTTACCTCAGGGAAAATATAAATACCCTGGAAGCTTGACCTATACTGCTGTGCTCAAGGCTCCTAGAGGTCCTACAGTGAAGGACCCAGTAGTTTTCAAAACCAGCTGGCCACAGTCGCCTCTCCCTTGACATTCCAATCCTTTCTGGGTCTTGTTGTTGTGAGGCCATCTTGTCAAGAGCATTCGAGCTGGGACTTGGAGAGGCAGAGCAGGGAGTTGGAGTTTCTCTTTATGATATTTCCTTCCTGGGTAGCTGGCAAGCAGCACTTTCAATAACAATGTGTCAGCAATGGGGATCCCCCTTCCCAGGATGTTCTGTGGGGAGGGACTTGGGAACACAGAGGCAGACCTGAGCCCTGTACTCCAGTCTGTGTTTACTCAGACTGCTTAATCTTGGTCTGGACTATCCTGAGGGGCGCTAGCCCTGTAGAGCTGTGGGTCAGTGACCCATTGTCACAGTGTTATCCAATGGCCTGCCAAGCAAAAAAGATTGCTCACCACCTTCTAAGGGGGGCTCTACCACTTACAAGCCCTGACTTCCATCTGAGACAAAGTTCCCTTGGTTGACAGACTCCTGTGCAGAGTGTCACCTCCTGCCCCGCCCCATGGATTCTCCTCAGTGAAGGTCTTTCCCGCTAGCAATGTCTGCTTGATCACACAAGTCCAGCATGTGTCATCTGCTAAGGGCTATGTGCTGATGAGGGCCTCTGTGTGAGGGAGCAGGATCTCCATTCACAGGGCATGGAAGGAGATGCTGGGTATCCTCTGATTGCTGTTGTGGTCCAGGGATTCAAACCTTGGATGGGCAATGACAGATGGCATTGGTGACAGCATGGGCTTGGTCTCTGGATCCAGGCTCTCATTGGCTGACATCAATTACCTTTATCATTGAAGTTGCACAATGTCACTCTAGCCCTGGAGCTGCTGAAGGATGAAGGTCTGCTTAGCCACCCTGTCAACCCTGAAGGTGAGTGCATGGCTGCCGTTGCCTGGATGACCTGCCTTGAATGTGACTGAGAGCAGCTGTGACAGTGGAGGGACAAGCATTGCTTGTGGGGTCCCCCTGCTTGCTGGTCCATAAAGAGATACTGACTGTGGGGTTTTCCAGGAGGGGTGTTGTGGGCCCTGTGTCTGCAGGCAGGGACTGAAGTCCCTGGGAATGAACGTCCAGAGCAGTCAGACATCCAGTCATCGCTGGGGAGGGAACACAGATGCAGGGAAAGCTCAAACAAGAAAAGGGACCCTCCTTCGTCCTTGGGGACAAATGGTCCTCCCTGGCCTGGCCTGACAGGCTGCTCGCTTCCTCTGCCCACAGAGATTGTGAACAAGGATGCCAAGAGCACACTGAGAATACTCTACAGCCTGTTCCAGAAGCATGCGCTGAGGGCAGAGGGCAACAGGGCACCCTATGGTACCCCAAACTAGTCACCTCTGCTTCCCTGAGCCATGTCTCAGAACCTGCCACTCCTGGAGGACCCAGCAGTCCCAGATCCTCCCATCTCAGCCTTGGTACTGTGGGTTGGTGACATGCTTCCCTCGCACACCTGTCCTGCTTACATGTACACGTGGGCTGATAGCTTTGACCCCACCGGATGGGGATCTGTTCTGAGCCCGTCTCTGCTTTGCTCAGTGTATTTTGACAGCTGTATGAATTGAATTTCTGTTGAGGAGGGCACTCTGGGTGCCTGTGGAGTTCTGGGGGAGCCTTTAACTGTGGTGGAAAGACTTTGGTTCCCGGGCTAGACCAGCCCTTGACAGCTCCCAGTTTGTCTACTACGGCTATACCTGGACAGTTAGTGGCTGCCCAGTCTCCCACAAAGCTGACTTTCCCCAGCCATAGGCTCAGTGCACTCTGTCCCTGGCTGTCTACCTCCCACTTGGCCCAGGGTCATCACCCAAAGACCGGAGCCCTATGAGGGAGAAGTGAATTCAGTTTCTTGTCAAAAAACCTTGACCAGGCTACCCCAACAGTTGCAGTTCTGAACTCTGCCCTGAGCCCCAGGGAAGAGGACCTGTAGTGGGTTCCTGGGTTCAGGCTGTCCCTGGTCATCTTTGGGGAGCAATGAGCATTCTGTCCTATGAGGCTTCATGTCTCCTGCAGAAAGAAAGAGCTTAAGGAACTGATCTGAGTTCATTTGGGCTGGAGAAGAAGCTATTGGGGGGAGATGCAATGCATGGGGTGCAGACTTGCAAACACATAGGGTGCAGGGATATGGGGAGGCCAGCCCAGCTGTCACTCCTTCAAACTTCCCCTGCCTGGCCAGCTCCAGGTCTTCTAGGTTTGGGGTGGTATAGTGGAACAGCTTTGCTTTTGGGGGACTTTGGAGCAGAGTCTTCACAGGACAGGACACCCTCCCAGGATAGTGGGTAGAGACAGGAGGGACCTGCAACACGAGGCTCTTCCCTCCACCCAGCCCCTGTCCCCTTGCCTGCTCTTACAGTGGGGGTCCCATCAGATGTCTCCTCTGTCTTACTATCTCTGTGACACGGCTCTCTCCCATGGCAGGGCCATCATCACAGTAGCCGGTGCCTAGTTGCCTCTACCTCAGGTAACCCCTCCATGAAGGCCTTCCTCTATGCCCCATTTGTTCTCTCTGGAGCATTCTGAGCCATGGTGGCCAGAGTCCACCCTCATCTCCTGGGGTCTTGATTCCCTTTCTCCTTCTTCATTGCCTGCTTGCCCACCTGGCCCCTCTATAATCCATTTTGCTTTTCCTGGATGAACCTCCAGGACTGACATGATTGATTCATGCAGTAATTGTTTGTTTTATTCTGTAATATACTGTGAAACGGGGTTTTTAAAGTAAATATACTGTTTTCATACCCACATACAATGCCCAAGAGTTCTGGTTACTTTGTATCTTGCCAGCACTTGGCATTGTCTGTCTTTTTGGTGTTAGCCATTCTGAAGGGTGTGTGGTGGCATTTCACCATGTGATTTTATACGTCCTTCCTCTAATGACTGCCGGTTTTGAGAGTCTGTATTAGTCAGCTCTGGATGCTGTAACAAAACACCATAGACCAGGCAGTTTAATAACTGAGAGTCTGTTGAACAGTTATGGTGGCTGGGACTTGTAAGACAGAAGAGCTAGCAGATCTGGTGACTGATGAGAACCCTCCTCCTGGCCCAGAAATGTTATCCTTTCTGTGTCTTTTTCATGAGGACGAGTGGTGGTGTGTGTATGGGGGGATGGGGGTGCTGCCAGAGAGGAGAGAGAGAAAGAGAGGCTTCACCTTCTTCTGGGAACTCCACCCTCATCTGAATCTCATCATCGGAAAGCTCACCCCCACATCGTGTCCCTCCACATGGTGTCCCAGAGAAATGAGGGGGTCAGCACAGGACTGAGGCAGGGCAACGTCTTCTCCTGTGTTTTCCACCCCTCTCTCTTCCTTGGTAAAGAGTTGGTTTCAATCATCTGCCTTAAAAATAATGGCAGGTTGGCTCCCCTGGAGCTGGAGCTACAGGCCTGATGTGAGTTCCGGGAAGGAGGTCTGAGTCCTCTGGAAGAGCAGTAAGGGCTCTTGCTGCAGAGCTTTCTTTCTGGCCCCATTTGCCTTTTTTTTTTTTTTAAGTGTAGAAAATTATTGTAATTTAAGCTTCGTATGTAGTGTTGGATGAATTTTGAGTTAATTTTTACATAGAGGGCAAGGGTTGAATTGTAATTTTTCCCGCCGGGCGCCTCATTATTCTAGAGCAATCTGTTGTAAAGACTTTCCTTCGCCCACCAAATCTCTGCGGTGCCTCGGTGGAAAATCGGTTTGCTACATGACTTCCGGGCAGCGCTCATTTGTGTGCAGTGTGCACCATGGTGGCAGCGCCAGGGTCTTCTCTGCTGGGGAATCTGTAAAATCTTGAAACCAAGCAGTGGATCCCCAGCTTTGTTCTCTCTTTGCAAAGTGATGTTGGCTCCTTGGAACCCCTTTAATTTATTGAATCTCGATTTTCTAATTTTAAAAATGCCTCTGAGGTTTTGATTGGAGCTGTGCTGACCCTTCAAGTCAAAGGGGGGGTGGTCAGCTGATGGCCTAGAACTCCGGGAAGTTGGGTCACTGACTTGGGCACCTCCTGTCTCCTCCCTCCTTTCACCCTCTGCTCCTCCTTCACCTCTGTCCCCTCCTCTTTTTCCTCCACCCTCCTCCCCTTTTCTAGTGTAATGTAAGAATAATTTTATTAATTCTTTGAGGCTTTCATACAATGTATTTTGATCTCATTCACCCCAGCTCTCCTCTCTCTCCTCCCAGACCCATTCCTACCTCCATAGTTACCAACTTTATGTCCTTTTTTTTTTTTTTAAAAAAAAAAAAACTCTTGCTGTGCTGCCCACAGACTCCTGCTGTGTGGCTACCCATTGGCCCATGGTCCAGCAACCACAGCCACACCCTTAAAGAAAACTCCCTCTCCCTTCCCAGAAACCATCAACTGTTCATAGCTTCTTAGTAAGGGGTGGGGGCGGGGTTTGTTGTTTGTTTATTTGTTCTGATATGAGATCTTATATTAGTCAGGGTTCTCTAGAGGAAGAGAACTTATAAACTGAATCTCTCTATATATAGAAAGGGACATTATTAGAGTAGTTTACAGGCTGTGGTCCAACCAGTCCAACAAAGGCTGCCTACAAATAGAAAGCCCAGGAATCCAATGCTGTTCAGTCTGAGAGGCGGGATATCTCATCTGGTCTTCAGTATATGCTGGAATCCTGAGGAAGTAGGCTCTAATGCCAGTGAAGGAATGGACCTACCAGTGACAGCGAGAGCAAGCAGGCAACGAGCAACAGCTTCTTTCCTTCATATTCTGTTTGTAGGCTGCCTCTAGGAGGTGTGGCCCGGATTAAAGGTAGATTTTCAACCTCAAAATATCTGGATTAAAGATGTATCTTTTCACCTCAAAGATTCGGATTAGAAGTGAGTTTTCCAGCTTCAAATGAGCTTATTAAGAAAAACTCCTTCAGGCTGGAGAGATGGCTCTATGGTTTAGAAATATTGGTTGCTCTTCCAGAGGACCCAGGTTCAATTCCCAACACCCACTTGGCAGCTCCCAACTGCCTATAACTTCAATTCCAGAGGATCTGACATCCTTACACAGACCTACATGCAGGCAACATGCAAATGCACATAACATAAAAATAAATAATTCATTAGTATTAAAATGATATAAAAATAGAGAATGATCTTTAAAAAAAAAGAAGAAAAGTCAGGTAGTGGTGGCATGCGCCTGTAATCCCAGCACTTTGGAGGCAGAGGCAGGTGGATATCTGAGTTTGAGGCCAGCCTGATCTACAGAGCAAATTCTAGGATAACTAGGGCTATACAGAGAAACCCTGTCTCAAAATACACCACTCCCTCCCCTACCCCCCCCAAAAAAGAAAAACTCTGTTCCTCACAGGTGTGCTCAGCCATTTAGGTTTTATTTAATTCTAGATATAGTCAAGTTGTCAAAATCAAGAATAGCTATCATCGATCCCATGT
Source organism: Dicrostonyx torquatus (assembly GCA_028555095.1). Taxonomy (NCBI): domain Eukaryota; kingdom Metazoa; phylum Chordata; class Mammalia; order Rodentia; family Cricetidae; genus Dicrostonyx; species Dicrostonyx torquatus. The sequence continues at coordinate 3,958,996 of JAQHUG010000146.1, read as the reverse complement.
AGCCCAGACTGGCCTCTGGTCTTACTATGGAGTCCAGGATGACCTTGCGTTGTTGATCCTCCCGACTCGACCTCTGAGTGCTGGAAGTACAGGTGTGTGCCATCATCCCTGGATCTAAAATCCCTGCCTTTTGATTATGGTGTTTAGTCTATTCTCATTTGTAAAAGATGTAGTCGGTCTCTCTTTGTACCGCCAGCTCTGAAATAATAACATGGAGACTTCTTATTAAGTATGAAAGCTTGGCCTTAGCTCAGGCCAAACTAGCTCTTGAAACTTAAATTGACCCATTTACATTCATCTATGTCCTGCCATATGTCTTGTTACCTCTTCTCAGTATGTGTATCCCACTTCTTCCATGTCTGGCTGCTGAATCCCACCTCTGTTCTTCCCAGTGTTCTCTTTCTTCTGGAAGCTCTGCCTATCCTCTCCTGCCAATCTTCTGGCCATTCAGCTCCTTATAAACCAATCAGAAGGTGTGTTGGCATAGATACATCTTCACAGTGTACAAAAAAGATTATCCCACAACATATCCTCCTTCTTATCTAAATAAAAAGGAAGCATTTGTTAACTCTAACACAGTAAAACTATATACAATAAGAACAATTATCAGGTAATAATTACATTCACGATGTCTAGTCCATTTGTATTTGGCAAATTCAGAGAAAATACTCTATCTAGCCTATCATAGTGAATTAATAGTTTTATACTAAACTCATTTTTTCTCATAACTTGTATTATCAACCAAAAAATAACCCTATAGACCTTAAAACATTTTCATAGATAAGCAACTTAAGTTTTTATGTCTCT
>JAQHUG010000146.1:3925975-3947004 GCA_028555095.1 Dicrostonyx torquatus | reverse complement strand
GTAGACCGGGCTGGCCTTGAACTCAGAGATCTGCCTACCTCTACCTCTCCAGTGCTAGGATTAAAGGCAAGCCCCACCACTGCCCAGCTTCTCCCTGTGTTTGAGTCAGGTAACTTTGAAGACTCTTAGCACGAGTTTGTACATTTGTCTTGTGTTTTGAGTTTGTGAAGAATTTTGGTTTTGTGGGTTTGTGATTTTTATTAAATTTGGGAAGACTTTAGCCATTATTTATGCAAACTGTTTTTTCCTGTTCCCTTCTCTCTGACCCTTCCTGAATTCCAGGTTAAGTGACTTTTGATGCTGTCACAGGCGAATGCTGTAGTTTTGTTTTTCCTTTCTCTTCTGGTTGCTGGGGATCAAAGTGAAGGAATCCGACCTGCTGGGCTTGTCCTCTGCAGCTGTAGCTGGGCTAGGCTCCGTCTTCACTGTAGCGCAGTGACGCCTTCACTTCCTGTCAGCCTTTCTTTTGTTTGCAAGTTCATCCATCAATCGATCCATCGATCGCTTCTCTCCAGCACAGTCTCCTTTGCTTTTATCTCCATTGTGCTTCCAACCTCAGACGCCGCGCTCTGTCACCTTGGGAATTCACTTAGGTCATGTGAAATATCTCCCAGTTCCCACCACGCTTTCTCCTGCCTTCTGTGCATCTGAGGCCTATTTATATTTGTGTTTAAACACTTCCGTCTGCTGATCAGTGGGGCTTCTGAGATGAATGGGTGATTGACAAGCACCTGGTTGGTATCTAAGTTCAATCCCTTGGGACCTGTGTGGTAGGAGGAGAAAACCAACTCCCAAAAGTTGTTCTCTGAACTCCACATAGGTGTGGTGGCAAGCACATGGTAGCTGTCAACTAAATAAAAATGCAAAAGAGTATTTCTTTTTTTTTTAAAAAAAAAGATTTGTTTATTTGGGGGCTGGAGAGATGGCTTAGTGGTTAAGAGTACTGCTCTTCTAGAGGACCCAGGTTCGGTTCCCAGCACCCATATGGCTGCTCACAATTGTCTGTAACTCCAGTTCCGGGGAATCGGAACCCTCACACAGACATACATGAAGGCAAAACACCAATGCACGCAAAATAAAAATGAAGCATTAAAAAAGATTCATTTATTTCATTTTGTGTAGGGATGCTATACATGCATCTGTGTGTTTATATGTATTTATACATGTCTATGCTTTACGTACATATATGTGTGTGTACCACATGCATGCCTGGTGCCCACAGAGGCCACAAAAGGTTGTTGGATTCCCTGAAACTGTAGTTACAGATGGTCGTGAGCTGCCATGTGGGTGCTAAGAATCAAACCTGAGTTCTCTGCAAGAGCAACAAGTGCTCTTAACCCCCCTAAAATATTTCTTCACATGTGTTTGAGATTCAGTTAAGTTACTGGGAGTCCATTCGATCTGTGGGGTGCAGGTCTCAAGCCCAGTGCCTCTTGCTTTCCAGGTACTGAGTCACACATTCACTTTCACCTGGTCCTTGGAGATATAATAGGAGCCTGTAAGGTGGGTCCGGAGCTCAGGGGCCTCACCACTGAGGCAGTACAGACCCTCCCTGTGTTGGGTGGCTTTTACCCTTGGATGATGACAAGCAGGCCCAACCTGATCTTGGAGGCTGTGTCATTTCTTCTTGCTGGTGGCTCCTTTCTCAGCAGAACACACCAGGGAGCTCTCTCCCTGACCCGTGTGATGAAGGACAGTGTTTGCCAACCTCCCTCTTCTCTCTGCATTTCCCACTTCCGGTGCTCTGACCCACAGATTCTGGGGGCCTCCATGTTCTTGCACATAAGCCCTGCCCCTCCTCCTGGGTCTCTGGGTCCAGCCTCAATTCAGCAGGCCCCTCTTGTTCTGCTTTCCTGGAGGAGGGAGTGTTGGTCCCGCCTTCCGTGTTCCCACGCCTTCAGTTCCCACCCCTCCCCCACCCACGAGGGCCACTGTCCCAGCTTAGCTCTAGCCTGTATTTCTTCTTTCTAGTGCGCTCGTGCATATGTATGGAGTGCCTTTCTTCGGGTGCTGTTTACTTCTTGTTTATTTTGTTACACAGCCTCTTATTGGTCAGGGTCTCAACAAGTATGCTAGGGTGGCTGCCCGGGGAGCCTAGAGACATGCCTGTGCATGTGCACTGCTGCACCAGCCTTTCGAAGGTAGACTTGTGGGGTTTGTGCAAGTGGGGTTTGTGCCCACTAGTTTTATGTCACCGTGGCACAAGGGACAGAAGCTAGAGTCAGTTGAGAGGATACACCCACCGGAGTGGCCTGTGGTGCATTTTCTCAATGATGATTGATGCAGAGGGCATAACTCACTGCGGGCAGTGCCACCCTTGGCTGGTGTATTCCAGGTGTTAGAAGAAAGCAGGATGAGCAAGCCATGAGGACCAGACAGGTAAGTAGTGTTTCTCCATGGTCTCTGCTTCCAGCTTCCTGCTTGGGTTCCTGCCCTGACTTCCCTAAGCTTAAAGTACACCCTTTCATCAAGTTTGCTTGCTCATGGTGTTTTTGAAACCCTAAGGCAGGTTTGAGCTCAGGTCACTATGTTTGTAAGGCCAAGGCTTTAACAATGGAGCCATCTCCCTGTCTCCATGTTGGACCATCTTTAACTGTCCTTATTTGGTGGCGACTCTACCCCCTTTCCCCCTCTTGGCACCCACTAGGCTACTTCCTCTTGGCTCAATTCACATTTTCTGCCCAGAGGCTGGCTTCTGTTGGGGTGCCATTCAAACCCCTCACCTCCAAGTCAGGGCCTGCTCTCCCCAACCCTGCCTCTGACCTCCCTGCCTTGCTCTCTTTGATCTAGTGATATGATCCCTCATACTTGAGATCAGCAGCCCATTCTTCCAGGGTCTGGGTACCAAAGCCCCCGTGCTTCCCTCCAGCTCACTCTATCTTCTCACCCCCCCCCACCCCCACCGAAGTCTGGATCACTGGTCTCCCTGCTTTATCCTCTCTAACTGCAATTCTATGACAGCCTGAGTGACCCTCTTTGAAAGCTGTTCTAACCCTCTGGGCACAGTGTGAGCTGCTGACTCACGGTCTAGTCTTCCTCGTGCCTCCCTCCTGCCTCCGTTAGTGCCTGGCATCCCCAAGCTCTCTCCAGCATGTCTGATGTCATCTCTGCCCAGGAGGCCCCATGCCATCTAGGCAGAAACACACCATCCCCCGAGGGCGTGGGGCTATCCCCAGAGCTTGGGAGTGGATGCCTGGGAGGTGGGTGGAGAAAGGAGGCTGAGAGGAGAGAAGCCCTTCCCATGTCTGCTCTGTGCTGTCCAGAGGCTACTCCTGCCTCCTTCATTGCATGAAATCCGACTCCAGTTGCAACTGCTGTTGAAGATGAAGCTGGAAGCAGGATAATTATAGTGGGCTGAACAGGAAGATGGGACGCCGGCCAGGGCTAGAGAGGAGCTGGCAGCCCTGGTGGGGCATGTGAACAGCTTCAGAGTGACGGGAAATGCCTCGAAGGCCTGGGTGCCTCAGAGTTGAGCCGATTCTCAAAATAATCCAGGGGCAGCTGTCTCAGCTTCTGAAACTGGGTCTGTCCGGGGGAGCCGCGGGAGCCCCCGGCCCCACACTAGCCCCGCTCTGGGAACAGATGGTGTTAGTGAGTTTCCTTTCTTTTACCAAAGTCAGCTGGTGAGGAACAGCTTGTCTGCAGAAGTGTTGCCCACTCCCCACTCTTTTGGCTACGGATCAAAGTCACCCTTCCCCCACTGCCTCCAGTTCCTTTCCTTATAAGTCTTGTGCAGCTCCTTCCATTCCAGAAGGGTCCCCACAGGGTCCTTACCAGCTGGGGCATGGTAGCCCAGGGAACATCCTGGCCTCCTCTGTCAGTGGGAGTTTTGCTTGAGACGGGGCCATAGATTCTGAAGAGGCCTGGTTAGGTGGAGAACAGACAAGGAGGATACCCCAGAAATTAATCAATTGATCTTTCAAGGATGGCCCATTGCCACTGCCCCCGCACCCCCGCTGGTCAACAATTACCTGGATTCTTTTATTCACCCATATGCCTATCATGTGGTGATGTGGTGATGATGGTGATGGTGGTGATGGTGATAATGATGTCATACAATACTTTACTGAGTGCTGATTGACAGCTGAAAAAATGGGACTCACCACTCAGCCTTCTCCATCTGAACTGTCAATAGGCCTTGCTGTGTGTGCTTTCTGTGTGCAAGGCTTGGAGCAGGGAGGGGGTAGAGCCAATGTAGTCTGAGGAGCTCGGGGCCCACTGCTTGGCCTGTTCGTTTGGATATGTTTGGGCCAGCTTTTGCCACATGATCCCTGTGTACATCCTTCCCACACATGAGACTCTGAGTAGATGGCCCACCTCCCTGGGTCTTGGAGTGCTTTTCTGTTAAGTGGAAGCAAGAAAGAATCTATTTTTTGTGTTTTGTGAAAATTGCAAAGAGAATCCATCTAAAGAACCTGAAGTATGATTAGGCCTATGGCACTCAGTAAAGTATTATATGACATCATTATCACCATCACCACCATCACCATCACCACCACCACCGCTGCCAGTGCCACCACTATCATCACTGTCACCACCGTCACCACCACCACCACCACCACTGCCGCCAGTGCCACCACTGCCATCACCACCATCACCATCACCACCCCCACTGCCGCCAGTGCCACCACTACCATCATCGTCACCACCATCACCACCACCACCCCCGCCACCGCCAGTGCCACTACTACCATCATCATCACCACCACCGCTGCCGCCAGTGCCACCACTACCATCACCATCACCACCATCATTATCTGTATTGTCATCATCACCATCACTACCATCATCACTGTTACCATCAACCCCAGACTATTATCAGCATCATTGCCATCACCACCAGCAGCAGCACAATTATTATCACCGCGATCACCACCACCACCACATCATCTCTATCTCCACTATTAACAGCAGCAACACCAACGCCATCATCATTATCCTCTACCAACAACATCACTCTCTTCATCATCATCTTCATTACTATCACCACTCCTCTCAAAGACAGTGCTGACAGTCCCCTCCTCCATCCTAGTGACACGAGATATGGGAGACTGGGGCCTGGTTCACAGTTGGCATTCAGGGCCAGGAGCTGAGAAGCATCCTATGTCTCCTTGCCTCAGTCTTGCCTGTGGACATGCAGGTGGCACTGTGCAATACTTGGTAGAAGACACAGTGATGATGATCTCTTACATCTTCCAAGTCAGGCAGATCAGTACATGCTACCTTGCCTCCCAGACCCCAACCTCTGAGACCCTAGCACCCCAGGATGCCAGTGTTGAAGCGGGAACCGACTCCTGGGTTGGACCTGTAGGCTCCTCAGCTCAGCCAAGAAAATGGGGACAAAGGAGTTGACAGCTCTCGTTCTTCCCTGTCCTGCTGTCTAGAGGGAGAGGTGGCGGTGTAAAGCAGGAAGACTGAGCCCCACCTCCAACCAGGTCTCTTAAGAGCCATGTGCTCTTGGGTAAATCATGGCCTATCTCTGAACTGGAGTTTCTTTATGTCAAAAATGGGGATGATCTTCCCTGTTTGGGTTAAATAGCAGGGAGGGAGCTGACAGAGCAACTGAGATAATGATGGATCGTTTTTTGAGCTGGGCAATGTGCTAGACAAAGGCCACAGCCGGCTTTGGATTGATCCTCCCCTTCCATCAGCAGCCATACCCCAGACAGGCTGGATACCTACCAATCCCCTTTCTTCCTCCCACTGAGCTTGCACTGGACTACATTACCCAGCCTCCTTTGCAATCTGATGTAGCCTAGCAAAGCCTAGTCAATAGAGAAGAATAAAATGAGATGCAGGCTTGTGAGTCTGGTTCTGGCCGATGCTTGGGCTCTCTGATGCTCAGGAGAGGCAATCCAACATGGTGGTCTTGGAGCTTGTGTGCTCAAGGTGGCAAAGTCACAGACGGAAGCACCGGGGCAGTCAGGAGCACCTGTTTCCACCTCTACACGGGTAAGCAACACCCAGACTCACCGTCTGGTGCTTACTGCAGCAGCTGGTGCGCCAAACCTGTGCACCTCGATGAACGGAGACTGCCGTGGCTCATCACTCACTTTGTTTCTGCTGCAGTCTGGATGTGTTCTTTCTAGAAGCTCCAGCCAGCTGCTCCTTTACCAAAATGCCACAGCCATTTCATAGTCTTAATTCTTGCTAAGCAGAGACCATCGTACCTTCGACAGGAAATCTGTTAGGAGTAGAAAAGAAAGCCCTGGTGATGCCTCCCGGGGTCCCTGGGTGGCCACCTCCATTTCCTTATTATGTGTTCTTGGCTTTGGATTTCGACTCCAGCAGAAATCTCTGGATCACAGCAATCACTTCTAGCTTTGGTCTTGAAATGGGGCAGTAAATGTGTCTTAGACTCTGTTATGTGCTCTGTGGCCCGGAAACACAGCCCCATCCATGCCTGGACACTGCCATGTCTCTGGGGGTCTTGGACCAGGACTGGCTCTATCTCCTGGCTGGATGTGACGTTGCCCTTGAACAGATCAGAACAGTGAGTGAGGACCTGCTGAATGGCTGGACTGGGGCCAGGGAAAGACCCTGGGGTGTTTTGACTACACCAGTCTGCTGCTTCTGGTTAGTTGACTTGGTGTGTGTACTTCTGAGCCACACAGGTGATGCCAGTCCAGTCTGGAGAGGTGGTTGTGATCTGTGTGGCAGTCAGCTCATCCTATTGTCAGCTATCTGCTGTTGGCCCAAGTAGAGCAGTTAGGATGAGTTCTAGGACCATGGTGGGGATCGGATCCAGGGGAAGGCACCATATGGCCAGCCCTGCCCCATAGCCCAGGGCTCCTTGTAGCATCTACTCCTAAGTCGTTTCTTTGCTTTCTGAGTTGTCCTCAATAGTGTAGCAGGTCACACCAACTGAGAAGCCCAGCTGTCACACCTCATCCTGCTATCCTGGCGGAAAGAATTTTCCTTCCACTCTGCTGTATGTCTTCGTGCTCCAGCAGATGTCAGAGTTAGCCCTATAGCCACTATGTTGGCCTAGAACATTCTAGACTCTTCTCACTTTCCTTCTACCCTAGCTGTGTTTCCATAGAAGCCTGGCTCAGCTTCCAGATAAAAGACCAAACCAGCACTGGGGGCAGCCTGGAACTGTGCTGGAGGCAAAAATACCCGATTCCTTTGCCTCAGGTATTTCAAAAATGTTAAGATTTGGGGTGGGGAAGAAACTGGCATTGCGCCACACACCACTTAAACCAGCCATACACCTGCTTTATGGGGGAGCACTCTTGTGTATAACCACTGTCACGAACCTTTTCCATTGTCACACTTGGTGGTGAGAGTATATATAGCAGGTCTCATTTCCAATAGATCAACACCAAAGGACAGCAGAGGGGGCCTGAGATCCAGCAGGAGATGGAGCCCCACTGGCTCTGTGAGAGTAGGTCACACTGTCACCTTCAGGTTCCAGCCTAGTTCTTCTCTGAGTAAAGACAGAGAATGTGTTGGACCTGGGTTTCCTCAGAGCTCAGATTCAAGACCATCTATGGGCTGACATCATGAACCCACGGGAGCTATGCCAGAAGCTGGTAAGTTCTAGGCTGTTTAATTTTCAAATACAAGCAGAGAGTTGGAGAAGGAGAGTCACACATCCCGCCTGGCTGGAACTTAGCTGTGCAATGCAACAAAGGACATCCTGCCCCTCAGTTTCTGAATACCTCTAGGGAACATTTTACACAACAGCAAAATCCTTCAGCACACTTAGCTATACAGCTTCTGTGGGAAAGAATAAAATCACACATGAAAAACATCAACCTCAGGCAAAAATACCCTGTGCTTGGTGCAAGGCACAGGATAGTGAAGGCTTCCTGGCGAGATGGAGGAGACATATTGGTGCTTGCTGCCTGTACAGCTACTGTGAGCCGCTCCTGGCTGTGTGTTTCCAACCCCCACTTTGCCCACAGCAGAAGCCCACACATCTACATTCACCAGGAACCCAGAGTCTCCAGGCCACAGAGTGATAGGTTGATCCAGGAGATCCATGCATGGAAGGTATTGGGCAAGGATGGGATTTCCAAGGGGACCAGATGAGAGGGACCTTTTGGTGTTAGCAACAGCAGGAAGGCCAGTTGAGAGATGCTTGACTCTGCCTGTTCTGGGCCAATCACCACCCATCACATTTCCCCTAATGTTTGCAGAGCCCTGGTCTTGCTAGCAGATTTTTTCCCCCTTGGTGCTGAAGATGAAACTCTGGTCTTGCCAATGCTAGGCAAGGTCTCTGCCCAAGGGTGGTAACAGGTGATCTCAAGTTGGGCAGCTTCGTAGAACTTGGCTGGCTTCACTCACAGCTCTGAAGATTAGCATCTGCAATTCAGGTGAGCACTAGGCCAGGGCTCCCTGGAATCCTCGAGGGAATCTGTTTCAGGCCCTTTCCTGATCTTGGTGGTTCCTTGACTCTTGGCTTCATCAATGCTGCCTCTCTGCCCCTATCCTCATATACCTGCCCTTCTGGGTCTTTTCCACATTGTGTGGCTCAGACCTCTCCCCCCAAACACTCGTTTCACCGTTTGAAAATGTTAACAAGAGGTCTGGGGAGAGGACTCATCTAGTAAGTCTCTTGCCACTCAAGGCCTGAGTCTAGTCCCCAGCACCCATGCAAAAATCAGGTGCTGTGGTACACACTTGCTATCCCAGTGCTAGGGGCTGGGAGGGCAGTGACAGACAGATGCTTGCTGTCCAGCAAATGTTACCTAATTGGTGAATCCCAGGTTAGTGAGGGTTAGTGAGAGGCCCTCTCAGAAACTGAAGTGGAGGGTGATCGGGCATGCACACACACACACACACACACACACACACACACACACACACACACACGGCTGGGTTTGGCAATGCACACCTGTAATCCCAGCACTCAGGAGTCAGGAGGTGGAGACATGAGGATTGACACAAATCTGAAGTCAACCTGGGTTACATGGTAGTTCCAGGCTAGCCAGGGTTATACAAGCAAGACCCTTGAAACTCCCAAACAAAACCAAATAACAACAATAAACAAAAATCAAATTATAAAGGGGAGTTTATAGCCCTTCCGGCTGTTCTGGGAAGGGATAGTGCAGACAGGGACTGTGGGCAGGGAGGTCACTTCAATACCATCAGATAGCAGAATGACTCACAAGCATCTCCACGTCCACAAAGTCTGGATTCTTTCCCCCCGGAGGCTGATCAGGGCCTGGGTTTCTGCAGGCCTCCTGCCCTCATGGGAACAATCCCCTCCATCCTCAGCTGAGGCCACACAGCCCCCACCTCGGGGGTGCACCAAGAAGTGAGGCTCCCCAGTGGAGCCCTTGACGCTTATACGCATTTCACTTCTGTTATAAGAGTCTGAATGCCTTTTCAGGGGGACATTTTAATCAGTGTGTTCCATAAAAGAAAATCCTTGGTTTTGAAATGAATGCTTTCATGGGTTTAATTTAACAGCAGAAGCTTAATAGGGGAACAATTCTGCGCTGTTTAAAATAATTCACAGCTGCAGGGGTGTGTTGAATTTTGAAAACACAACCAAGGTGAGGGCAGGGTTCTGAACCGTGGGATACTGAAAGCCAACCCCTGCTGGGTCTGTTGGTGCTGTCCTGTAGGCTTAGTTCAAGTCTCCACTGAGGACTTAGTGAAACTCTGTCTCAAACTAAAGAGAGAAAAAAAAAAGAAAGAAATGAAAAGGCGGAGGATGTAGCTCATTGCTAAACCTAGGGACATCTGGGAAAAGGAAGATCATTTGAGAAAATGCCTTCATCAGTTTGACCTGTAGCATTTTATCACAGCAATCAAAAACAAACTGAGACAGAGGTCCCGGGTTCAAGCCCTAATACTGCAAACAAATAAAACCCCTGCCAGTCACTGAGAAATCAAGGTGGCTTCTCCTTGGTGGCATTGGACAGTATTTGCAGGGGGACACCAATGTCATCTTTTTATGGTTTCAGATGTTCTGGTGAATTGAGTCTTTTCTCCTGCTTCCTCAGTACCACCTTGAAAGGCGATTTAAGATTAGTGCAGGGGCTGGAGAGATGGCTCAGCAGTTAAGAGCACTGGCTGCTCTTCCAGAGGACCTGAGTTCGGTTCCCAGAAGTTCCCAACTTTCTGTAATTCCAGTTCTCCATGGGATCTGACACTTTCACACAGACATGCACACAGGAAAAACACCAATGCACACTAAAATAATAAATAATTTTTAAAGACAATTATTTGTGTTCTTTAGTCAGAGGTGACCAGCAATGGCTGCCATGTGTGTAGGGCTGGCCACCCAACTTTTCCCTGGCCATTTTCTTCCCTTTTTGCACTGGCCCCACTTTGACCAGTCCCTGGGACACACCACTGCCACTTGCTCAGGAGCATAGCTTTTAACGAGTCTGGGCCCAGAGCACCCAGCACCACAAGGCTGATGTTCTTTCCACCCCTGCCGCTATAGAGGCCTCTGGATGACTTGGGGAGTCTGTCTCTTGCTAGTCTGTAAGTCTTAGACACAGCTTCCTTGTAACCGTATCTTCAAAGATCCAACAGCTTACATCATAACTTCTGGGGCCTGGAGTGTGAACTCTACTTCTTTTAGGGACACTCTTCAGCTCGATGGAGTCTTGGTGAGGGCCTTGGAGGAGCAAGATTTTCCTTTGAGGACTTTTGTTTTGGGTCTCTGTAGGGCTGTCCCCAGGAACAGTCAGCAGGAACATGGGTCTCCAAGGCAGCACCGAACGGTGGGAGAAGTGGGAGTATCTACTCGCTGAGGGCACAAGCCCATCACCACAGCCCCACCCCTCTGTCCACAGTGCATCCCCCATCTGCTCTGACGCCTAGCATTTTGCCTGCTGGATCTCAGATGAGTGGTCCCAGCTCTGGCCACCCCATTACTCTCCCAAGTCACCCTTTATTCTCTGTCCCGTGTTGGCTTTTTCTGCCATCACTTCTTTCTCTTGGCTGCCATGGTTTTCTGTGTCTCTCCTTTGAGGGCAGGAGCCCTCCCTGTAAGTCTCCTTCACAGCACCCTGTGCCTAGAGCAGTACACAGATCTCAAAAAGAACTTTGTCAGACGGAGAAGTTGGGTTCATTTGACAACAGAGACAACCAGACAGTAGTGAGCTCCCTACCCTGGTGGCGTGTACACTGCTTCTAGAGACAAATGACTGTGGCCTGTGTCCCCTGCCCCTCAACACCCCGAAGGACCCCATCCTTCCTCAGGCATTCCTGTAGTTCTGAAAAACAAGAGGCAGCAGCATCCTGTGTCTGCGCCATGCAGAATCACGCCGCAGAAGGAAGGACAACTATTCATTATCGTCTTCAGATATTAGACGGAGAGCTACAAATAGACATCTCTAGCAACTGCTCCTGCCTGCGGGGCTCTCACTTTCCTCCCGCATCACATCTCGCCACCTCTTGCTCGGAGAATTGGATATTTGCCAGTTGCTTGGTTATTTCCTGGGGGGATTAATGAGAAGGTGGGCCGTCCAAATGCTGGCAGGATGTTATTCTGAAAGCACGGATGTCCCCTCCATCTGAGCACCAAGGCCACATGCACAGAGACTGGCCTCCTTTCGGAACAGGCAGCAGATAAAAGAGCCTCGAGTGATGAGGGCCTTCAGCTGGGAGGCACCCTAGCAAAGCTGGGGCTTCAGATTGAGTGCACCACACTGACTTCCTTCTTTGTGGTGCGCTTGCCCAGAGTCCGTCTCAGTCCACACCCAGCTCAGGACCGGTGCGAGAATAACTCCCTTCCGTCCTCGGCTCCCGGCAGCTGTGTTCATGCCCTGTTGTTTCTCTTAGCTCATCAATCCTTCTCTTTCATGACCATTCCCTTCTCCCAGCAAAGCTCCATGATGTGATTCTTCAGACCAGCTCCTGGTAGGATGGGCAGGGATTGGCCTGAATGATATAGAAGAAACTGGAAATAATATGTAACTGGATATATATAATATATAACTGGATGCTATAAAGGATATGCTAAGAAAATACTAAATAACATGAAGTGGAATTTAGCTAAAGGAGCGTTCAACGTTGAGTAGTATACGCCGACCAAGACTGTCATAGAAATGGCAGGAAGGAAATATCTGTGCCTCTGACATAACTAAGCTCTAAGTTTGCCAAGAGCATGTCTCTTTAAGATTCTGCTGGTAAGTTCACTAAGATTGCTGCCAACTAGACTCTCACAGCAAAAGGAAACACCCTTGGCTCATTGCCAGACATCAGACCCACCCCCACATCGAGGAACCTCTATAGGGCACTTCAAAGGGGACAATACCGGGTCAGGGCTGCATCAAGTCCTGGTCCATCATTAAGCCCTGTGCCTCTTACTAGGAAGAGCATAATTCTGCCAGGCGGGCAAGATGACTCTGGCACCGGTCCAGGAAAAGCAGACTTGGTCTGTCTTGGGATAACTGTGGCAGTAAGTATTTCTACATTGTAAATCTCCCCGTTTGTCTCGACAACCAAACCTTGGAGCTCTGTCTCTGTGGAGCACGTGTAACTGCTCAAAGTGTAATTTGGGACTATGAACCTATATAAACAGGGATTTCCGTTCATGGCTGGTTCCCTTTTGTGCATTAGCCAGAACAGGTTGTGTGTTTTTATTAAAGAGTTTTGGGGAAGGCAAATTAATTCTTCAGAACTAAACCAGAGCTTTGCGTCACTCCTCAGCCACACCAGTTTGGGAGCATTTGTTCCCAATGCTAAGTCACCTCCCTTACCTGCCCTGGCTCCCCCTGGCAGGAGTGGGGGGAGAGCTGCACAGTGTGACTTGCTCCAACCTCTCTGGTGGGTCTTCCTTGCCCCCTCCCCCTGTTGGTCCCCTTGACTTTGAATATGTTGGAGTGGTCTTAACTTCTGTATCCCCCTTTTTTTCACTCCTTCTCGCCTTGCTGATCTGATCTTACTTGTTAGCTTTATCTGCCACTGAGATGCTCAGGTCTCAGCTGTCATCTCCAGTTGGGTTTCTATCTGTTCCCCTGGTCTTGACACCTGTGTATCAGAGCTAAGTCTCCACAAGGACAATGAAGCCCTCCTGTCAAACCAGATAGCAGCTCCTAGATTTCCTGCTTCTCAGAGTTTAAGAGCCCAGGCTCATCCACAAGGCTCATACCCCAGCTCTGTCTTCTGAAAGCATGGGAACCTGCTGGCTTCTCCACCCTGGCTCTCTGCAGTCAGCTCTTTCCCAGCACTCCGGATTCCTATAAAAGGTGACCCCTAGCCTCCTAACTTCCTGAGTCACCCTGCCTTAGACTGGAAGTACAGCTCAAGTCCTTACCAAGGTCCCCAGAGTCCACTCCAGGGTCTCCCTGTGTCTCCTCTCAAGTTACCTCCCAGCCCTCTCCCCCTCTTCATGTAATCATGCTGCCCACCCTGAGATTCCCCTGACGATGCACCCTAGGACCTTTACACTGGACATTCGTCTTCTTGGATACCGTACTCCAAGATACCTACTGTACTCATGCCTTCGCCAGCTTTAATTCTGCTCACCATCTTGGTGTGACCCTTCCCCACACTGTAAACCCTGGCCTCGCTCTATTCGGTTTTCTCAGAGTGCTCGCTGTCTCCCATCACACAATGTTTAATTAGTTATTGTTGCTTTTCTGTCCCCTACTGTTGGGATGGAGGGTCCTTCAAGGGTATTCAGTAAGCAGTCAATGTACATTTTCTGGATCCTAAGTAAACAGGCAAGCGTGTGTAAAAAGGTGTGTGCATGGCCGACCCTGGCAGGCATGTCATGGTGCTAGTTGTCAGGTGTGGGGATCATGGCTAATCTTTCTAACCCTCAGCACTGTCATCCATAGTAGGGATAACAGCGGGACCAACTTCTATGCTTAGTTGCCAAAAAGAAGTCCCTGTGCCATGCTGGGAGTAAAGCATGCCTGTAGTTTCCTGTGATAGTGACCTCACCAGGCTTTTCATGGTGTCACCAAAGCTGGGGGAAGCATGAAAATGCAACTTGTGTAGTGCTTGCTCAGGACTTCAGGGGCGTCTTTCTCTGCTGGGGCAGCTCCTTCCTCACCTGCCCATCAAACGGGAACATGGCTGAAGCCCTCTGTTCAGCTGTGATGTAATGCTAGTCACAGGCCACCCAACCAGCCTCCTAGGAATGTCACTGATGGTTAAGGGCTGGAGACTTACCATAGGGAAATGAGGACACAGTCCACTGTGGAGGGAAGGCCTGGTGGCAGGAAGGAGGCAGCTGCTGGTCACCTTGGCTCTTCAGTCAGGATGGAGCAAGAGAGAGATGAATGTTGAGTCTCAGCTCACTCTCTTTCTCACACGTGATCTTAGTCAAAAGGCTACAGAGTGATCAGTTTGTTTCTCCTTTTTGTTCAATCTGGTACCTCCAGCACGTAGGATGATTCCACCCACATCCAGGATGGGTCTTCCTTCCTCAGTTAAATCTTTATGGACACACCTTCATAGGTACACACAGAAGTGTGTTTCCATGTCAATTCTAAATCCAGTCAAATTGATAGTGAAGACTGATCATCACAGACAAATGCATAGCTAGATGGGTGGGTGGGCAGATGTGTGTAGATATATAAATATGTATGTCTCTAAGTATGGGTAGATGGATAGTGTAGTGGTTGAATAAGAATGTCAAAGCAATTATACAGTGACTAAGACATATAGATATATGGTTGGATAGGTTGGTGAATGGATAGGTGGTAGGTAGGTGGGTGAGTGGATAAGCGAATAGATGGATTGATGAATGGATGGATGGTGGATGGATGAATGAATGGAAATACATGTAGTCCAGGTAAGGATAGGAAAACTAGTTTGTCTTATCCATCAAGAGTCACCAGAGAAACAAGGATGACGAAGATAGTATTTTGTCTGTAGACTTAGCTGGTATCTGTTCTCTGTTTCTGTGCGATGGTAGACACATTGCCTTCCCCTCTTGAGCCTCTATTTCCCCATTACCTAATGAGATGTTTAGACTGGCTGCTCACTAATGTTCTCTCTCCAGCTCCCAGTCTCAACGAATCCATGATTCTCTGTGTGCTGCATAGACATGGAGGTCTGTGGTAATTTCCAGAGGGCCCCACAGTCTCTGATACCCTGTGCAGTCTTACTATTTCCTCATAAAAAGGGAAACTGTTTCTCTGCCCCATGAATCTGAGTGACCCTCCTCCAACCTCTCCCTTTAGAATGCGCCTTCTTAGAACCCAGCCATCACTATGCGAGAAGGCTCAAGTTATGAAGAGATCTGAGGTCCCATCCCATAGCTGCCAGCATTAGCCACTAGCCAAGGGAGGTCACACCCCAACCAACACAACACAGAGCAAAAGGAGTGTAAGAACAACCCACAGCTTTGCCACAGAACGTGGTGATGGGTGACTGCCTGTTCTGTGTCATGCTGGCTCAGCAAAATGCTCCATAGCCAGTACTTTCTAATGAATGGAAATTTGTGTTCTCGCAGTTCTGGTGCCCGGAAGTCCAAGGTGGAGTCCAGCATCTTGCTGCATCCTCGAATGGCAGAACAGAGTGTTAAGAG
This sequence comes from Dicrostonyx torquatus, assembly GCA_028555095.1. Taxonomy (NCBI): domain Eukaryota; kingdom Metazoa; phylum Chordata; class Mammalia; order Rodentia; family Cricetidae; genus Dicrostonyx; species Dicrostonyx torquatus. Next base: position 3,931,550 of record JAQHUG010000146.1, on the reverse strand, counting down.
CACCCTTGCTCGCCCAGACCTTTTTATGGTACAGCAACTGAGTTCTAAGCATGTTCTAGAAACCTTCACCTCACAGTATAGTCACTTTGAGTCAATTTCTCAGCCGAGGAATGAGGGGGGGGGGCATTTCAGACCAAAGCACCAGTTGAAATTGAAGTGGCTTCCAGCACAGGCAGAGACTCTAAACCACTGTCCAGAGGGACCTTGGCTGAAAAGTGAATTTTTAAGCAACATAAGCAAACTAAATGCATCCATAGATTTTACGCAAATGCCAAATGGGTTAACATATGCACTGTTTGCTTTCTTGGCCGCCTCTTTTGTTCTGTTTTCCTATTTTGTTTGGCTCCTTTTTCTCTTTCCTACCCAGCCCATCCTTGGAACAACCAAGCTCTGGTTTATTCGGCTGAGGCTTATGGCACTGTGCACCGGTGTTCACAGATGCATGTAGAAAGGTACCAGGGGCCACAGTGCTGTAAAAACATGACCAACAGTGTGCTTTCTGCCATCTTGCGGATTCTCTGCTTTGTTAATTAAAATTCCTTTTGACAATCCTTCTAAAGCCACTTCACGACACCTTCAATGCATCCTTCTAAATAGTTGCAGGGAATTCCAGGTCCTTCCATCAGTCAGCAGTGGCCTGAGGCAATGTGGATGCTTGTGATGGTAGATTGTGTATGCCCCATGGAGCTTATGAGTCAGCTATTAGAGTCAGCAAAGGTTCATAATGGGAACTTTCCATAGACGCATTATACCTGCCCCACCCCACCCCACCACCCGCAGCTCCGGGACCATCCTGGAAGAGAGGGTGGGAAGATGGTCAGATGGAGGTCAGGGAGGACCAGAATGAAACTGTGTCTTCTGGAAATGACAGGATCGCTGCACACATGAATCTGCAGCAGCTGTGGCTGTCTGCCCAAGATCAAGTCAGTTAACACTGAAGCACGGAGGGAAGGAGCTCAGAGCCCCCACCCCTAGCTGAGGATCAGACACCCGAAGGCCTCTGGGGAGGGAGGGTCAGTTTTCTTTCACGGTGTCACTGGCCCCTGGTAGGTCAACCACACTGCTGTGGATGGCCGCACGTGTAAGATATATGTGCAGCTCAGGGGATATTTTTTAAAGAAGAGAGAGAGCATGAGGTTGGGAGGGTATGAAGAGGGGTGAAAATGGATCTGGGAGGAGCTGGAGAAGGACAAGGGAAAGAATAGGATCAAAATGCACTGTACACAATTCTCAAAGAATGAATAGCATTTAATAAGAACTTCATATCCAAAACAAAGGCATTCCATGTTCAGAATATTAATTGGGCCTCCTTTGCCATTGTAGGTGTTCTGGAAGTTGCTGACTATGGCACATGACCCAGTGGCGCACAGCACATCTCTCCCAGGATAGTACTCCAGGATGACGTGTTGGCATTTCGAGTTGGCTATGGGCCGTGTGTGCCCCACAGAGCCTGGCAAGCGCTGCACCTCAGGGCCAGATGGATTGTTTTGTTGACTGTCTAGACTGGAGCAAGTCACAGAGGGAACATTACCAATCCGGTCAACTTCAAGGTGCGTCACGTCTGTGGCTACTGTGTCGTGGAGAACAGGATGGAGCTGGAAAAATGTTCTTCTGAGATCTGGAAACTCTTACTCCATCCAGAAAGAGGAGGCTCATGCCAAGGAGGGAGGCATCTGCCCACACCATTGCTTCACTTCTGTCTCACTGTAAGAGTGAAAGTCATACTAGCTGTTATCACACAGAGCGTGATAGATGGAAAAATGTTTATTAGTTGCTCACACATCCTGGAGCCTAATCCCTGTAGATAGAACACACACACATACACACACACACACACACACACACACACAGTTTTGTCTCATTTAATACAGAATTCCGTTCTGTTCATGTGGGATCAGAGGGGGTGCTCCTTTTGGAATGGATATTTTCAGGTTTTTTCTAGACTCATCTTTAGAGTTCAGAACAGGTGGCCCTCCTCACAGACTTGGCCACAGAGGGCTTGTAGAATTATTCCTGCCAGCCTGGAAGGTGCCCAGCACAACCTCATCACCTCACCAGGTCCCCCATCTCAGGGCAGCTTCTCATGAACAGTGCCTCTCCATGTCCCTCATGCTTTTCCTTGCCCCCTTCTGTCAGTGTGTCTATGTCTGCAGTATGTTAAAACCGAGACTTGCTTGTGGTTTTGTGCACCGAGTTTCTGCTTTATATGCTGATGTTGACTGTGCTGCCTTCTATCAGGTAGAAATGGCATTTTTTTATGTTCATTGTGTCTGCTGTAGCTTCAGGGCATCTAGTATTGGTTAGGAATATTTCCCCATGTCCTGCAATTTTATATGTCTCTGCAGGACTTCTCACTTCACTTCCAGCCTATCTTACCTTTCTGTTGTTCTGAGAAAACAGCAGGACCAAGGCAACTTCTAAAAGAAAGCGTTTAACTGGGCTTTAAACGCTGAGTGTTAAAGTCTGCACTGGCCAAGAGAGATAGAAAGACAGAGAAAGAGAAAGACAGAGAGAGAGAGAGAGAGAAAGAGAGAGAGAGAGAGAGAGAGAAAGAGAGAGAGAGAGAGAGAGAGAGAGAGAGAGAGAGAGAGAACTGGGAATGGTGTGGGCTCTTGAAACCTCAAAGCCCCACCCCCAGTGACATGCTTCTTGCAACAAGGCCACACCTCCTAATCCTTCCCAAACAGTTCTACCAACTGTGGACCAAGTGTTCAAATATATGAGCCCATGGAGACCAGAACAGATAGTAGAAGAGACAAAACAAAGGGTGCCCAGTTCCCCTAGGCCAGTGCAGGGGTGGCTTCTTACTGGTCCACATTAGAGTCTGCATGAATGATAGGTGTGGTTTTACTATGCCTACTTATTGAACTTAATTTTATTTTCAGTTATTTTGAATTCTCCACTTACACAATCATAACAAGCTTTCAGGACACAAGCAGAATGTGGCCAGATTCTTGGCTCCAGCCCAGTTCCTGGTAGAGTCTGCTCTCCTCTCCGACATCTTGAGAGTGTAGCCTTTATTTTTTTAACATAATGTTTTTATTGATTATTTGGGAATTTCCTACAATGCACCCTGATCACACTCACTTCTCATTCCTCCATGTCCACCCTCCAACTTGGTGACTTCCCCAAAGAAAATAGCAGAGAAAGAAAAAAAACCACACACACCAAGTCCAACTTGTGTTGCCTGTATACTCATTCACTGGAGCATGATCAAACTCCCAGTGGTTACTCCTTAAAGCAAACTGAGTCCTTCTCCACCCCCTGATCCTGCCAGAAGCAGGGACAACTGTGAAAAACTACACTTCAGCATTTTTATCACAATTTTTAAGGATTCTCTTTAATAGCTCCCTGTCTCTAGACCAGTTCTTTTTTGTGGGGTGAGGGACAAAGTTGTTGGAGAAACCATCATTGTCTCTCATTCTCAATCATGAGTCTGGGATCATCAATGCCACTGCAAAAGAAGCTTTTCTGCCCCTAACAGTCAGCCTCAGCACAGATCATGAACTTCTGCACCCAAGTTCTGGCTGTAGCAGGGACAGAGACATCCACACGGTCTCCAGTGGTAGCACAGACCACGGACTTCAACGTGGCTTTTGGTGGCAGCACAGGACCCAGCCGTCTATAGCCTTTACTGTTTGTACTTTACTCGGCCTTCTGATCTAAGCTTCCACGTGACTTTGCTCAAAGCATTCTCGGGCTTCTTCAACTCTCAGCTCCGAACTCTTCCAAATTCCTTCCACAAACCAGATCTAAAGGCTTAAGAACCACGTGGTTGGTTTGGTACAGCAGCCCTGATTCCCTGTTCCACTTCTTTACGCGGGTTGCGTTGTGAACAAACACAGCCAGCAAATCCGGGAAGAGAAACTTATTCTGGCTTATGGGTTGAGGTGATCCAGTCTATCAGGATGGGGAAATGGCCCCAGGTGGCTCCATGGTGATCGGGGCTTGTGGCAGACGTCAGCAGCGGGACAGGGGACAGAAGACTGGAAGCAGGGCCAGGCTGTAATCCTTGAGGCCTGTCCTCCCTTCCCTAGGCCTATTTCTCCAGAGCAATCCCACCAACTAAAGGTGCCGTAACTTCCCCAAATGGGATGAGTCATCAGCCAGGAACTAAAGATTCAAAACACTGAGCCCTGGGCAAACATTTCACTTTCAAATATCTCTGTCACTTATAAATAATAAAAATGTGTGGAGCTTGACACATTGCCCAACCACACTACAGAGGCAACTGTATGAGTGGATTTGAAGGCCAAGATCAAGGAGCCTACAGACATGGTGCTAGGCGGAGGCCACCCTCCATCTTGAAGTTATGCTCCCTGGGAAAGCACACTGCGTGCTCACACAGTGAAAGGGACAGAGGCCCTAAGGGACATCGCAGCAGAGTCAGAAGAATAGGGTTGGATACTTCATGAAGTCCTTTTTAAGGTCACTAATCCCATTTCATGTGGGCTTCACTGTCTCAGCTTCATCTCTAACAGGACCTGCCTCTCAGTGCTGTTGAGTTGGTACCCCAGATCCCTCCGTGGGAGTCTCAGGAATGCAGGTCCACCGACCACAGCGATCTCATATCTTCTTCTGCTTGTTTCGCATGTGGTCCCGGAACTCTGTGTGGGTCTTATTTTTGACCTGCAGAATTTTACTGAGGATTGGTCGGATGTACTAGCTTCTGTTGTAAACCATCACTTGGCCTTGCGGCCTCTTTGTAGTGTTTGTTTTTTTCCTCCCGCGGTTGTGCGTTCATCACCATTGCTCTTTTCCTTCTGTTTTGTGTTTCTCTTACTAGTCTATTTTTGATCTGTGGGAGGTGTGGCTTGCTCACTAGCCTTCAGCTAGCTCAGCTCCAACATCAATTTGGACACAGTTGCTGATCATGAGCTGTCTGTTTCTTAGTCATTCGGACCTTTTCCCTCCCTCTAATCCTCCCCCCATTCCTTCACCTCCCTTCGCCTCCCCTCTCCTTCCCTCCCCTCCCTTTTCTTCCACTCCCCTCTCCTCTTCCCTTGCTTGCTTCCATCAGTACAAGCTCTGGTTGGTTTGCTGGTTTGGGTTAGTGACCATGGTACAGTTTCCTCCCCTTTTTCTTTACTTTCCCCATATATACGCATACTTTGAATATCTTTTATAAATACCTATTTTTAAAAAATATTTCAACAACATTCTCATTTATTTATTTTCTGTGTGCATGCATGTATATGTCACAGTACATGTATGGAGACGTCATGCTTCAGCTAGAGTTTTCCATTCACGTGTGTTTAATGGGGTCAGTGTGGGGCTTGGGTTTAAATGTTTTAACAGCATGCTCTTGTACTCTCTGCTGTTTGTTTTCAGATAGGCCTGGAACTCTGCAGACCAGGCTGGCCCCAAACTCAGCATTCTCCCACCTCTGGCTCTTAACTAAAGGCCTGACCTACTCCTCCCATCCTCTCTATAACCACTCCCACTTACCTCCTCTCCTCCCACTGATCCCTGGCAATCATTCATATATTAACCATATCTTTGATAAATTTTAAGCATGTTGTAGAAACAGAACCATCCAGTATATAGCTTCTATATAATATACAGTATATTACAG
>JAQHUG010000146.1:3906365-3924992 GCA_028555095.1 Dicrostonyx torquatus | reverse complement strand
GAGAGAGAGAGAGAGAGAGAGAGAGAGAGAGAGAGAGAGAGAGAGAGAGAATGTGCACTAGAGTGCAGTGTTTGTGGAGGCCAGAAGAGGGCGCCATACTCCCTGGAGTTGGATTTACAAGCTACTATGAGGGTAATGTGGCTACTGGGAACTCAGGTCTTCTGGAAGAGTAGCCAGTGCTCTTAACAACTGAGCACATCCCCCTCCTTCTCCCCCACCTTAAAAAGAAACTGATAATTATTTCCAGAGTGACTTTGCCACCCCCTGAGATATGGATATCACCCCCTCCACATGGCCACCAGTTTGCTGCAGTTCCTGACATGGCTATTCTATTGGGGGTTTTGTGACTCACGCTGCAGTTTCTGTTTGAATTTCTCTGTTATGAAGTCTTGCACGTCTGTATTTAGCAGAAGGGTGTCCTTGTTTCATTCAGTTGCTGTGATAAGCACTACAACCAAAAGCAATGCGGGGAGGAAGGTTTTGTACTTGTTTTTGCTTTGTTCCCCTCCCCCATACCATTCTAGGTCCCAGCCTGTAGGACAGGAACTCAAGGCAGGAACCTGGAGTGGAAACCACGGAAGAACACTGCTTATTGCATCGCTCTCTCGTTCATATTCAGTTACATTCTTACACAACCTGGGACCACCTGCCTAGGGATGATCTCACCCACAGTGGGCTGAGCCCGCCAACGTGAACCAGCAGTCCAGGCAGTCCCCCATAGACACACCCACAGGCCAGGCTGGTGGAGGCAATTCTTCAACTGAAGGTCCCTCTTCCCAGGTGTGTCAACTTGACAACCAAGATTAGCATCACAAAGACAAGGCTTGGGCTCTGAATGTGGAAATGGAGTGAGATTCAGGCAAATGAGAAAACATCCATGTTCATGGACTGGAAGAGGTGGTGGTATTTAGATGCATGTTCTCCGGGCTGATCTGCTGACACAATAGAGTCCCTCTTGGCACCCAGATGGCTTCATCTTCTAAAGTTCACAAATGCCACAAGGAACCAGAACAGCCCAGACAGTATGGAACAGAACAGAGAGGGCTCAGATGCCTGCTGAGCCATGCTAACCAGGACAGTGTGTTCTTGGCATTAGGAGATGTATTAGTCACTGGGATAGAATTTAGAGTTCAGAAATAAACCTCACATTTATAATGAGTTGACTTTTGACACAGGACTATTTCTCATGGTAATGGGACTACTGGATATTCACATGCAAAAACCCTAAACTTCACCATATGCAAAATTAATTCAGGATGGACCAAAGGCTTGTATGAAGAGGCTAAATTATCACGCTGAGAGAAATCTTCACAGACTTGAATTAAGTCAAATTTTTAGGAATAAGGCTAAAAGTGCAGCCAATAAAATAGAAATAGGTTAATTGACATCACTCGGAATCATTTACCTTCTGTGCTCTCTGTAGTGAATATCTCTTCATGTCTAGTTTGATTTTTTTCCCTCATCATTTTCTCATCTCTTTTCCCTGTTCTCTCTCTCTCTCCCCCTTCTCCTTCTTTGAGACAGGGTCTAACAAATCTCAGGCTGACCTTGCTGTGTAACTGAGGATGACTTTGATCATCTCATTCTCCTGCCTCCGCATCCCATATGCTGAGATTACAAGCCATGCTTCACCACATGCCATTTATGTGGTGCTGGGAACTGAACAGGGGCTTTGTGTGTGCTAGATGGTCATTCTCCAAACCGAGATACACCCCCAACCACTCCCAAAGCATCAAATGTGATGCTTTCTTGTTTCGTTCTGAGTTTCCTTTTTGTGTTTTGGCTGCAGTTATTTGTTGCCTTTGTGGCTGCAAATGTTTTCCTCTTGTCTATGTCTTTTCTTCTTTTTAACAGGACCTGTCACACAGCAGAGCTTTTGGGAGGAATAATTGGTATTTTTATCATGCTAGGTCTTTCAATTCATGATCAAGGTATGCTTAGCTTTGGTTTAGAATTTCTTTCGGTGGTTTTTTGTTTGTTTTGGGGGGTTTAAGTCATGCACGATATTTTTATATCTGCATCTACGTATTTAATTGGAGGTGGAGGGGCTTGTGGCTGTTATAGCATTTTAAACATTCCTGTTCTTATTTTTGATATTAGTAGGTAGAAATCCATAGGCGAATGGCTTCTCATCCGGTGTTCTGCAGCTTTTTAAACTCATGCTTCTGAATCTCTGTAAATTTTTTAGAATATTCTATGTCATATGAAAGGGGGATTTTTTCTTCCTTTTCTACCTTCTCACCCTGGCTCCAGCACTCAGTACTACCCTGAGCAGCACAGATGGGTGCAGGCATTTTGCCGTGTTTCTGGGATCATTTGCTTTTGATTTTTGAGCAATGTTTTTTTAAAGAGTAGCTTCAGGTTACTAACACCACCAGTTGCCCTCCTCCCTAAACACACCTACCATCTCCAATTCCAACATTCCGCTAGAGCCATGTTCACCCCACGGTCAGTGACCCATGTTCACAGGTCATCATCACTAAGCTTCTGGGTTTTCCAGAGGTCTGTGCACTCCCTGCCCTGCATCCTGTGGGTCTGGACACAGGTGTAGTGATAGGGACCCAACCTTACAGCACCATATCGGGCTACTCCAATACTCAGAGCCGCAGGACAGTCATGCCCAGGCTCCCAAACCTTATCCTGCTGTTGTCGCCCTCATCATGTGACCCAGGCTGCACCCACTCAGAACAGGATCTGCCTGGCCCTGTTTTCTGTTCTGGACCTCAAGCAAACCTTGAGGTCTTCAGGATGGACCTGTGATCCCACCCTTTACCCCCTGGCTGAGCCCCCAGATTCTGGTCCTCTTTCCCCCTCCGCCGCTCCGGTTCCCAGTGTGTGTTTGAAACATCAAAACCAAACTTCAACCAGGAGAACAGTTAACTTGACTTCTCCTTTATTAAAACTAAAGACGTCATTATAAAAACCACTATATAGAAAGACAAACGCAGCGAGACAGCGTCAGTGTAAACACGCCGTTAATACATCAGATTCAGAAGGGGGAAGATTATCTGATATCAGGTTTTTGTTTTTTGTTCTTATTTTGGTTTTCCCAGTCATGGGCACTGAGAGAGGCTCCCCCATGCCTTCTCAACAAGAGCCTGGCGCTTCTAGCATAGAGATGCCTTCCTGTCCCACCCCGCCTACCTGCTTTGTCCCACTGACCCAGGGAGAAACAAGTCCTTTGTAGGGAGGTCCCTTGCCCCTCTAGGGTGGCCAGGCTCTCACCCTGCAGCTTTGTTGGTTATTGCACGTTGCCCAAATGCTCACCTGTGGATGTGAGATGGGGACATAGCCCCCTCGCTTCAACACAGACTGTGGGGAGAAACAGGAAGAGCCTGGGTGTAATCTGAGACACAAGCCTGCGAGTCAACCCTAGTCAAGTATTGGCTGTGACCAAATGGGAGGCCATGGTGGCCCTGTGACTCCAGCTGCTGCTCCCATGTTTAAGGTTGGCGCTGGCAAGGGGACTCTGTATGTTTTGGAGGGTGGTGTTGGTTTGTCAAGGGTAAACAGGTCAGGGTTTTGACATAAAGATAGGAGTGCTAACTACTGAGTGACTGACTAATGGTTAAACCCACTCACTCATCAAGCATTTCTAGCACCGGCTACCAGGCAGGAATTTGGACTGGAAACAGTGGGGTGGGACAGGCAATGCCACCTTCAAGGTCACTTTTGTGGGAGGGATAGATAAATGTTCTGTGTTTATTTTTCGAATAGGAGTGTTTCTGTTAGGCACAGCGAGTCCGGTCCATAGCAGTGGACCCCAGCCTCTCATGGGGCCACTCCATGTTCTCTGACACAGGAGGGACTTCCGGTGGACACTGGCGACAGAGCAGTGGCAGGGGCTGCTCAGCAAGTGTCTGCTGAACAGCTGAGGATTTGTGCAGCGTGCGGGTGATACAAGTCCCTGTGCTGGTGGCCTCAGATGCCAATCTTTAAAACAACAGCCCATGAAGCGCAGGCACATTGTTGAGGCTGCAGAAGGGATAAGAAACCATGGTGGCACCCGACACACAGTATGCATAAAGGCTCATTTTCTAGAGGGTACGGGGCGCCACCTTGGCCCTGTGACATCATCTCCTCCTGGTCCTCTGACAAGGCAGACGTTGACACACACATGGTGAGCTGTGTGACTCAGTCTGAGGTCACTGCTGCCCCGGCAGAGCTCCCTGGTAGATGCTGTCTCCCTGCCCTTCACACACACAAGAAATGCCCGGGAGGCCACTCAGATAGTCACCTGTGCCCAAATGCCTGGGGAATCTCATGTTTACCTCCCAAGCAATTCCTATTAGTGGGAACCAAGCAGCCAGATGGAAACATTAAACAAGCCAATAAGAAATGTCTGGAAGCCTGAGGCTCTGGATCCTCTCACAAGCTCTTGAAGAGTTGGGGACCAGCTGTAAGGAGTTGTTCAGAGGACAATGGCTGGAATGCCAAGTGGGGCTTGCCCTCCTGGTGTGGACGGGGTGGGGGCTGGTGGCAGTCAACACAGGGCATAGCCACATCGTATCCTGCTGTTTGCAAGGACCTTGGGAGGGGGCACTAGACAGGATGAGTGAGAACCAGCTCTTGACTGAAGATAACCTCAACCACCATCCCTGGCTTGTTTTCTTGGTACCTCAAATCCTTCTTTCCTCTTTGGAGCTAAAGATGCCTGGTAGGTTTTTTGGATGACTCAGGAAGTGGCCTTGCCCTGGGCACACAACTGGACAAATCACTGTTTGTCTGCAGTATCAGAGTTTTCAAGGAACTAAATAAACATCATGTGTGTGCATGTATGTATTGGTTCATATGTAGGTGTATATGTACATATGTGAGTGTATTTGTGAACACGTGTAAATATGTGCATGTGGCATACATGGGTGGGTATTCATACATGGGAGTCTATATCTGTTCTCATCAATATGTATATGTTCACAGGTGTTTATTACTGAGCATGTAAACATGTGTAAATTACACTTACATGTGTGAGTATACATGTGCACATATGGATATATGCATATTCATATACATGTGAATGGCGTGTGTATGTGTAGACACATGAACATGCACAAGTTATGCTTATATGTATGAATGCATGCATACATATTGTGTAAACGTGTGTGCTCATGGGTATACACATTTCTGTGTGTGCGCGTGTGTATGTGTGTGCGTGTGTGCATTCCTGTTTGGATTAAGTGTTGTTGCACACTGGTGACAGTCACCATCAGATGCTTGGCCACTCCCACAAGGGATGAGAAAGACATTTCCCTGGTGACTACAGCCAGCCAGGGAGGAGTTCTGAATGGAAGTCCCAGAATGCACAGATGACAGGGCATAAAACTGCTTACTAAGGACATACAGTTCCCAGTCAGATAGACACAAGGACGTCCCATGACCCTCCTTGAGCACATGGTGTCACCAGCTTCTCTGCTTCCTGTGGCTACTTGTTGCTACAAGAATGTACTGTGGCCTGAGGCTTACAGAAAAAAAGGCGGGGGGTGGGGGACACAGGCAGAGACAGCTCAATAAATATTCAGGAACTTGTCTCTACTTTGTGTCTTTTCAGGACAGGCTACTAACTGACACATCTGCCAACCACAGACACCATGGGCAGGGGACAGATTTTCATCGTGGCCATCTGAGGCTTTGCCTCCCACCCCAGTGCTCACATCCACATGAAAACAGCTCTCGTGTTCAGTAGCTCTGTGAAGCGGCATGGGGTAAGACCCTGACCTTTAACCCCTGCTTTCCAAGTGAGGAAAGGGGGCTTGAAGAGTCTAGGTGGGTGAGCCAGTGTCACCTAGCTGGGAAGGAGCAAGGTGCCCAGGGCTGCAAAGTTGAAGCCTATGCTGACCCCTGGTAATCGGGGCACTCTTGTGTCCTGGACAGTGTCTCGACTCTTAACCCCAGACACATACATGAGCAAAGCAGTCCCTCATAAATGAGAGATGCAGAGTTACATAGTGAGAGATTCAGGCCATCAGTCAGAATCTTCGTGGGGACCTTCAGCTATTCCCTAAGAGACTCTTGATGGAGAACCCCGCTGCCACCCAGCACCCTACTGTCTGCATGGCTATGGCCTCCTGTGTCTGAGAAAGGATGCTTAGTAGCCCAGAGCTCTGTCCAAGCAACTGCAAGAGTTGCTTAGAGCCACCCAAAGCCAGAAGTCCCCTCAACATCCGGTCTGACTCCTTCCTGCCACTACTGGGGAAACTGAGGCAGGAGGGCCCCAGGTCTCTACTGTGATCTCTTTGTTCGGTGACATCAGGATCTGTGCAGCTTGGGGAAGGACCCCCTTTCCTGCAGGGGGCCTGCAGGTGTGGGCTGGTCCAGGTGGTCCACTGCTAACAACCCTTAGGGTTGCTCCACACCCTAGGATGCTTCAGCATGTAGGAGAGGGTCCATGCCCATCTTTAATCAAGATCCAAGAATAAGCTTTCCAGGCTATGTGTGGGGCATAGCAGTGCATCTAAGGAAAACGGGCTGGGTGAAGAGAAAGAGGCCTTTGACCCAGTAGGCCTCTGAGTCAACAGAGTGACTGCTTCCATGTTCACAAATGGGACCATCTCTCCCTCATGTGGGGCTGAGATGATGAATAGCCAGCCGGAGTGGAAAGAGCTTTATGCTCTAACACACAATACTATCGATGGAGAAGCGCTGTGTGCGTACGCCGTTATGGTAACCACGGAAATCTGCATATGGAACCATCCCTTTACCTCTGCCGCGCTTTGAGTCCTGGCCACCCTAGCTTGTTTGCGGCTAGGAACCTGACAGGCATGTGGCTCTCATGGCCCCTCTTTGGCTCCTCTTCTCTAGATCCCATTGCTGGTCTTGTGTGTCATTTGGACCTGGGCTTAAAGATTCCCCACCACCCAAACCTCTGCACACAGTCTCCACAATGTGATCCCCATGGGCACCTCCACACCGGCTCTTCCTTCCTTGCTGCCCCTTGCCCACTGTCCCCCACAGTGTGTGGCGGGCAGGTGGCCAGTCCATGTGGGCTATCACTGGAAAAGTGAGGGATCAGCTTCAAGAAGAGTGGGTGACAGGGCTGAGGGCAAGGATACTTTGACCTCATTGACAGGGGTGGGATGGTCATGTTTACACTGACAATGTGGCCTCTGGAGAGTTCCAGGGTCAGTTCAGGGGGATATCTTTTCTTCCGTGTGCCCGAGGGCAGTGGGTTTGAGGCGGTGATGATAAACTCCGTGGGCAGATGTTACAGGTACCCAGTCTTCCTGGGAAAACCCTCATTTTAAGTAGACAGACTCAGAACCCTCTGCTCTGGGTTTCCTTAGGAACCTTCACCCTGTCTGTGTGGTTTTTCTCCTTTCTAGGTGCAGCACCCCAGGGCAGAGCCTGGCATTCCTCACCCCTGAATCTTACCATTGCCTGGCCTGGTGCACAGCAGGTGCGTGGCTAGTGTGAGCTTGTGAGGGAGGCTCAGGCAGTGACAGTGGAGGACCTGGGTGGTGGGTGTGCTGCACTCCTGTGAAAATGTCAGGTATGTGCTCCAGTGACCACCGTGGGTGGCCTGGGTTATGGGGCCTGTTACATCCTGGGAATCAAAACCTGGACTTGGGTTCCTGTCACCCGGGAGCCAAACTATAGAGCTGGCCCATACCATGCAACTGTGGCACCCTTCCCCAAGCTACACTGTTTCCAGAAGTGTTACACACCCACCTCCCAGGAACTGTGATGGTTCACACAACACATCCAAACCTAGGCTGCCCAAAGCCAGCTGACATATTTCCTTATTACTGCTGCTGTGGGAACAGATTCCACCAGAATCCATGCTCCAGTCCCCACTACCTATGGCATGGGAAGGCTGGGCCCTGTGCCTGCCCCCTCCACCAGCTCACAGTTGCTGACCATGGCAAGAGGCCTGAGCCTCAGACAAGAGCATAGGCAAGACTCTTTAGCCACATGGTGACCTGTGCCCATCAGAGAACCTATGGCCAGTGGCACTGGGACTCAATTAAAAACTAGCTGAACAAACATATAGAAAGAACACCCTGATCACACACGTGCGCACACACACTCACAGTCAATATTCCGACATGGATAGGCCTAAGGGGGCCACTATTGGAAGGAGTGGAGGAAGGGGGAACATCAGTGTTTGGACCATGGTACAACTCACGGCCACAAATCCTTCTGGCTGGGGCCAGCCAGGGCAGCTAAGTGTTGTTCCTCTCAGTCCACACCGAGTCTCTTCTCAGAAGCCACCAGCCCAAAAGAGAACTATTGCTTGCAGACAGGTGGCTCAGAAGCCCCTTTCCTGTACCCTGTCTGTCCCCGGGCCCTGAGTTTGCTCCTAATCTCAGAAGTCCTCGGAAGGGGGTTCTGGGCACAGGTGGTATTTCCTCTTCTGTTACCACGCCACTGCCCCGGCTCTCCCTGGTGTCTTGGTTGAAGCTGTTCTTGGAGGACGCACCAGGAGCTCTGGGTCTAACCTCCTCCATCCTGAGGCACAGCAAAAGGGTTTTCTGGAAAGAGTGGAAGAAAGAAGTATCAAGCATTAGGGTGAGGAGAAACCAAGAACACGTGACATTTGTACTAGAGCTCCTGGCCCATGCAATAAGACAAGAAAAACATACAGAGTGCCAGGGCTTGAATACAAAAACCCAAATCACAACTAACTGTACATAATTTATCTGGAAAATCTAACAGAGCCAGCAGGCTGCTTATCAGGACAGAGATTGGAAAGGAAACATAGTTCCACTCTTTAAACCATCAGATCAATTGATAAGACCCAACGGGGTTCGTCTCCCACAGTTTGACCATACACCTTGGCTTGAGACAGTTCCAGCGAACACCTATCATGGAACATAATTATTTTACTTTCATACTGTTAGTCCTTAGCCTTCTGGAGTACTCTGATTTGGATGGAAATGTATATAGCATCCTTGTGTAATGAGCTGACAACTATTCAAAACAGACATGGATGCCTTGCACATGAATAGCAAAACTCATTATGCCGCTTGGGCACACACCACTGGACAGGTCTTCATGGCTTCAGACCAGATGAAGTCACGAAAAGGAACTCAAGACATTCCTGGACCAGAGGTGGGCCGGGAGACCGGTAGGTTAGAAGAAGGTTGTAAGGGAGGCTTGAGGACCGAGGGCCTTGAGTGGATGAGCCCGGCTGCAGGCAGGACAACAGGGAGAAGGAGCAAACTCATTATGCCTGCTCCACAGGTCACCATGCTAAGAACAATCACCCAAGACCAGTGAGCCAGCTCAATGATAAACGTGCTTGACCCAAAACAGGGTAACTCACGTGGTGAAAGGAGGGAACCAACCCGTAAAAGTCGCTCTCTGACCACTCACACACGCACCGCTGCATACATACCACACACAGACACACACAGAATAAAGAGTTGATTGTAATGTTGAATTATAAATAAACAAAACAGCTACCCAATTCCAGATCCCTGTCTTCCTAGAGGCAGATGAGGGTGACCACGTGATGGGGTGACTGACCTAGGGAAGTCAAAGACTTCTAGGCTGCAAGAGGACCGATGTGATTGGCTGTTTCCTTATCCTGTATTTCCAGGGCCTAGAATGGTAACTGGCACCCAGTAGGACTCAATAAATACCGGATGAATGAATGAATGAACCAAGCCTGGGCATGGGAACTGTCTTTCAAGACAGACTTGTTTGATATATTTTTGAATTGCTAGCCCCGTGAAGCCGTCTTAAATAAACTACCAGAGGACAGGCCTGGGCATGTGAAGGGGCACGGAGAAGGTGCTCTCTCTAGGACTATGTTTGAAAAAGCCCAAGGGTGCTGACAAGTACAAAGGAGAATGGAAATGAAAACAGGGAAGGTATAAATAACAGACCGTAGGAGGGATGAGGTGAGGAGGAGGCGGCGTAGATAAGTGAGGTCTGACTCATTTAGAGTTGGGGGTCTGAAGAATCCCTCAGCAGCTAAAGTCCAATCAGAAGTGCGAAGGGCATGGGACAAAAGAACACAGCAATCAGGAGACAAGAAGAAGGGAAGGCGAAGACACTGACGCTGTTCACTGTGGGGGGAAAATAAGCGCCGTATCACGAAATAAATGATTAAGCCTATTGCATCCCATTATAATCATGGAGGTAACCATGGCATCCAAACACAGCTTTGCGAGTGATCAGAAGGCGTTTACACAAAAAACAAAACAAAGAAAACCCGGGCCATATGGGGGAAATTGACAGCCCCCACCAAAGCTATAAACGCAAAAAATGTATCATAAACCGGGACGACAGAAATGGGACTGAGCGTGTCTGCTGTGGCAGTAGACATTAATGAGCCATACGGACTTGCTAAAAAAGAAAAGGCTCTTAGCGGGGATTGTAGCTGTGTTCCACGTCAGGCCAAGCGGCTCAGAAGGGCCCCCACTTCATGCCACTGGAGCCTACACTTCAAAAGGGTCAGGTGGTAGGTTCTGTTTCACGCACTCTACCCCATTTCAAAAGAGAGCATGCATGGTGATACATGCAACAGGATACCAGGAGGAACTCAGGGTCACGGTCAGAACATCAGACACAGTCGAAGCTGGGTGTAACAGGACCGGAGCCTGGTTCAGAGCTTTCCTGAAGCACGGTCCCAGGGTCCATCCTCAGCAAGGATGAACTGAGTGTGGTGGGAGTTCTAGGTTCCCCAGGCTACATGAGGCTTAAAGTGAAATGGGGGTGGGGCAAGAGGCAGGAAGAATAGGAAAAGTAAAGGCAGTGTGTGGAATGGTAGGGACAGTCACCATGAGGCCCAACACTAGTGAAGTGAATCCCTGTACTCAAGACAATACAGCTCCACAGGAACAGCCAGGGATGCGGGAGAAAAAGAGCCAGAGTGAGCTATCGTTGGTACTCCCAGTTCCCCTCTCTCCATGACAGATGGAGGGGCCAGCATAAGGGAATCTCTTCTCTCTCTCTCTCATGCACATGAGCGCGCATGCGCGCGCGCTGACAATCAGGGCTAAATTTCAAACAGCAGAAATAAAACATTGTCTGGTCATAATATAATATAATTTGAACCAAAAAAAAAAACCGCAACTCAGGTGTCAGAGGTATAAGTGGTACACACTTATAATCTCAGCTTTCAAGACACAGAAGCAGGAGGATGGCTGCAAGTTTTGAACAAGCCTGAACTACATAGCAAGAGTCTAAACAAACAAACAAGTAAATGGCTGGAGCTCAGCTGATAAAGTGCTTGCCACACGAGTGTGAGGACCTGAGTTCAGAGCCCCAGCATCCACCTAGAAAGGTAGGTGCCATAGTGGGCTCCTGCGACCCCAGCATTGAGGAGACAGGTAGGAGCATTTCTGGATTGGCTGGTCATGCAGTCTAGCCAAAATGGTGAGCTAGGTTCAGTGAGGCACCCTGTTTCAAACAGCGAAGTGGAAAGTGATTGAGGAAGACACATGATATTGCCCTGTAGCCTCCACATGCATGCACACGCACATGTACATATACACACGAAGTCATGCACCAGAGAAAACTCCCCAAATAAAGTAAACTCTACTACCAGAGACTTTATAAACTCTTTAAAATAACACCCGAGTCAAAGAGACTGAAGAATAAACATCACAAAACATCAGACAAGAAAAACAGGAATTTCAACATTGGCCAAAATGAAAATAACATTTGCAAAGCCGAGTGGCGCAGCTAAAGCTGCACCAAGAGATAGTTTCATAGCTGTAAATAAGCTCTTCAGAAATGTGAAGCAGCAAGTGGGTCACCAAGCTCAAACAGTTAGACAGGGCAAAAACAAACAAACAAAACCAAGGAAGAGCCAGGAAAGCAAGAAAGAGATCAAAATGGAAACAGCCCGGAAATGACTTTATAAACAAATCCAGCTGTTGGTTCTCTGCAAAGCAATGGACTATGTGATCAGCTGGGGATTCCAACACAGCAGAAGGTGGAAGAACAAAAGAGGAACTGTAGACTGTAGCTGGGAAGGAAGGACCCATGTACTTTCTGTCCAAGTCCATTCTCCAACTAGAAAGACTTGCCAGTCTCCAGAGAACCCCATGCTGCAAAGTCTGTGGCCAGCAATTGCCACCACCCCGCACCCCCAGCACTGGTCTGGTAGTGTTGACTCTGCCATGCCTCCTGTTCTAGGATGTTCCTGCCCTTTGTCCTGATTCTTCTTGGCTTCCAAGGATGCTCCAGTCCCTGACTGCCAACCCTCCAGATGCCTTCATCATCTCAGAACGTATTACCTTCTGCTTCCTCCTGGAGCCTCAGCATTTCCCAACGACTTCAGCACCATCTACACTGTGCTGTTCTAGTTCATTGTCTGTTAGTGATAAACACTATGGCCATGACCAACTTGGAGAGGAAAGGGTTTATTCTATCTTACAGGTTACAATCTCCCATGGAGGGGAGGCAAGGTAGGAACTTAGGGCAGGAGCTTGAATCAGAAACCGATGAAAGAATGCTACTTAGTGGCTTGCTCCCAGGCTCACCTGTTGTTACCTTCCTTACAAGGCCCATGCCAATCTGCCTAGGGAAGATACACCCATAGTGGGCCAGGCCCTCCTACATCAAAGTACCAATAAAAAAAAAAATGCCTCTCAGAAGGGACCACAAGCTAATCTGATGGAGGCAATTCTTCAGCTGACCTTCCCTCTTCCTGGGTGTGTCAGGTTGACAGACGAGGATTAATCATCACAGACTAATGTTATTTTTCTTGTTGAGTGACTATGAGAAGAAACACATAAGCATGGACCATCTGGGTCATTTCAGGTCCAGCTAGATGCTAGACCCACTGACACCTGCTCGTCTAGAGTAAAAAAAAAAATCACTAACTGCCAAGCTTGCCTAGTCACCTGAAGATGTGACCCAGTCATGCATCCCAAAAGCTTTAAAATGAACAGGATATGGGATGAACAGATAAACCCATTTACCCACTTTGTAGCCGACAGATGACATGTACGGCTGTACCCCTGCCTACTCAGCCAGTGAGGGTAGAGGAGAGGGACCTGGGTTGGGGTTATAGAAACCGTCCTTTGCATTCCTGCCACAGAGTCGATTGCTGCCCAAATTTACAAAACCAAAATAAACTAACTCTTTGCTACTCCGCTGCTAGTGGTTGTTATGAGTGGGGTTCCTGGTTCCCCACAGTGACTAAATTCCTAAACAGAAGCAATTTAGAGCGTGGCAGGTTTACTTAGGTTTGTCGTTTGAGGATATAGTCCATCATGGCGGAGAAGGCATGGTGGAGGGAACGAATAGCCCTGCAGGTGACAGAAGCAGGGGTCGTCCAGCTCATGTCTGGGAGGATCCAAAGGCAGACAGCAGACTGGAAGTGTTAGCCAATCTCAGTTATCCACTTCCTCCATTGAGGCTCTACCTCTCAGTGGTGAGGCTGATGATGTTAGTGTGTGGATGGGCGATGAAGAACTCAAGGGGACCTTGTCACTGTGGCCACTTGTGACCCTCCCTGAGGCTGAGGAGGGGAAATGGCCTTAGTGGGTGTCTGGCCTGGTACCTCAGGGTCTCTTATTACTGGACTGTACCTCTTCCAGGGCCAGAAAAACCCAGGATACTTTCCACATGCTAGACACATCCTTCCCCTTTTCACCTGGGAAACTCCTACACAACCATCAAGAAGCCGCACTAGGCGTCCTTTACTGAAGCTTCCCTGCCTCCATAGACATCGGTAACATGTTACCCCCTATCCCACATCATTGGGAAGGGACCTGGGCTTTATTGAGCACTGTCAAGCAGTCCTGGGTTGTGAAAAATGTGACTCTGGGCAAGTTACTAATATCTTAGGGCCTCAGGTGCCCACTTGATGCCACTCCAGGCCCGCAGTGGTCATTGCTGACCACTGTGACATGCCTTGCCTGGACATTAACAGCAGCATGACCATGTTGGGATGCCTGGCCTTGGACTTGGCCTAGTTCTCAGCTCAGTGGGGGCCTGAGAAGGAAGTTGGTTGATGCTGGGAAATGGGTGGACAGGGGACAGCCTAGTTGAAGATCTTCAGAAAGCCATAGCAGGCCTGGTAAGAGGGACAATGGCTACTACAGACTTAGACCCTAGATGAAGGTCCTTGGACTCCATCCCAGGGACATGAGATTCTAGAAAATTCTGTGTGAGGCAAGTTAGGGCTGGTCAGTACTCCTAAGCCTGGCCTTCTCAGAGTGCTATCCCCTGTGCTGGTGAGCTCCCATCCTCAGTAACCCAACTTCAAAATTTACTAGATAAGGACTTGGGTTCTGAGGGACAGTTGACTTGCCCAGGACCAATGTCCAGCCAGTATGGTCCAATCTGTACTGCTCACCACTGGGCAACACCACCATTCTGCACAGTGGCACTGGTGAGCAGTGCTGAGCCAAGCAAGGGGCGGGGGAGGGGGCACAGGAGGAGCTGTGCAGCTGGCTGGTGGATGGGGGGGGTGGAGCATCTGCGGCCTGGTTGAAATGAGATGGAGCACCTGGCAATTTGAATAGTAATAAAAGCTTCCCAAATGCCAGGAGAGTCTGGAACAATAAAAGCAAAAGAGAGGCTCCTGTCTAACTACAGGCGAAGTGTGGACATGGCTCCTGGGATGACGGTAGCTCATAGCCATTTAGCACTGGCTGGCTGCTGGGCCAAGGCAGGAGCCGTGACACATCTCCTGGGGTGTTCTCCCAGCAACTCCACAATTGGGACAGCTTTAAGTACAAGGGAGCAGAAAGCAGGGATGCTGGGAGAAGCATGGCAGGAACAGATGCAATACCAGGGCACAGTGGCAGCCTGGGCAGCAGATGTGGGCCCAGCAGGTGGCAGGTCTCCAGTAGGAGGTGCTGTTCCTGCAGAAGGATGGGAAGCAATGCACATTCAGATGCGACTTGCTCACGGTGGGGCTGGGTGAGGATGTGAGCAGGCCAAGTTCCTCCTTTAAACTGCAGGAGAGCTGAGTGCATGCCCACCCCTGGCTGCCCTCATACACCTGAGTAGACATGCGTGGGCAAGGCCTCTAAAGTCCCTTGCCCTGATGCCTGGGAACTGTGATTGCACTTGTAAGTCAGGGAGCTTCCTGCTGAGAGTTCCCTCAGGGTCCTAACAAAAGGCATGGTCAGGCTCATCTGGCTGGGCACACCCAGGGGAGCCTTAGACATGAAAGGGTCTCAGAAGCAGTAGTTAAAAAGAAGGCTCAGTGGTTAAGAGCACCGGCTGCTCTTGCAGAGGGACCCAGATTCAATTCCCAGCACCCACATGGAGGCTCACAACTGTCTGTAACTCCAGTTCCAGGAGATCCAACTCCCTTTTCTGGCCTCAGCGGGAACCAGTCATGCAAGCGGTACACAGTCTTAAGCTGAGCATCCATACACATGAAGCCGTTAAACAGTTTTAAAGAAAACAGAAACAGAAGTCAGACAGCAGCTGCTGCAGGTGGGTTTGTGGGCCAGTGAGGGCAAGCACCTCGGGAAGTCTCCTTACTGTCTCCTGAAGGAGCAGGCCTGCCACCTTCATGTAGGAGCCACAACATCCCATGGCTCTGGGGTTCCTCAGCTCTGCCTCACACTGTAGCAGTGTGTGTGTGTGTGTGTGTGTGTGTGTGTGTGTGTGTGTTTGCCTTTGTACCCAGACTGCCTACATCTCAGTTTTGTGTCCCTTCCCTGTTTTGAGTGAGTCTCTGGTGGTCAGCAAGGATTCAGACCCTGACTTGGCAGCTAGCAGTGTGGACCAGGTCCTGGTTGGTCCTCAGGATGAGATCATTTCCTTTCCTTCCAGCTATCAACACCTGCCTCCATGAGCAAGAGGACAGCAGTGATGTCACCTTCAGAAGCCAGTGCCAGTGCCACCTTCACTCCAAGGTTAACAAGTCAGCTGCCACTTGCTCCTGGAGCAAGGAACATCATGTTCAACCAGCATAATGTATCGGTAACCCATTTTGTTAGGACCTAGAGCGGGACGAAAGTGCGTGGAGCAGCTGTCCATCACAAGTGCTTTGGTAGGGGTCTCTTGGGTCACCCAGCAGGACAGACATTGGCTGTGGCCTCAGTGTAGAAGAGATGAGCAACAACGAGGGTGACGTAGAGGAGAGTGACTCTGGCTTGAACTCATCTCTGCTGGGGACATGGAGGTTTCTGGGGACCAACTTCTCCTTGGCCGTTTGACCTTGGATGCACTCGTGACCTTTCAGAACCCCGTTACCATCAAACAACAGGAAAAACTCCCACTGGAGAGGTTGGTAGGGTGGAATGGCCTTGCCCTCCCCTGTCCCCTGGAGTCTGACTCTCTTTCACTTCCCGCTGGGTCTCCCTGAGAAAAGGTAAGGCCTCTCTATGATGATGCAGACAGGTAGAGAGCATCCTCCAGCATCCACTCTGCCTGAGGACATGGTGGTACTGTGAAGAATCTAATGTGTGAGATGAAGGCACGGATCCATTGGGAGAAGGCCTGCCTAGCGGCATGAAGCCACATGTTCCATCTCTAGAACCACATGAACCAGGTACAGGAGGGCAGGAGGAACAGAAGGCCAGGGCCAGCTGGGCTACGAAGCAAAGATCTTTAACATGAGTCCTGATCTTTCCTTCAGAAGGAAGCTGTCCTGCAGCTGAGGGAATGCACTTGTTCTACTGGCCAGGGAGTCTCTGTGGGGTTGCAGACTGGAAGAAGGGCCAGGCATCTCTATGGCACAGGGCAGCGGGCAGCACATCTTGGAAATGGGGCTTCAGGGTGGGCTGGGAGCTTTGGGGCCCCTGACTCTAGTCCTTCCTGCTGCCCTCCTTCCTGTCCTCTCTCTCTCTCTCTCTCTCTCTCTCTCTCTCTCTCTCGCTCATCTGAGGGTCTCTTAGTCCTTTTAACACATACATTAATTTTTAATGGCATACTGGTCAATAATTGATGGTACCACTTTAAGAGGAAACTTGTGTTCAGCCGCCTCTGCTCTGTCTGGAACTGCCCATCCCCGCCACGGGAATCAAGATGCCTACACCTCCTGCACCAGAGGTTTTAAAGCACTTAGCCACTCTTGTCCCATTAGCATCGCCAGCAGCCCAAGAAGGTCAGGAGGCTCTGTGGAAAGGTGGGGCTGAGACATGGAAGGTCACAGCTGCCCACAGTCAAACAGCAAGAGGAGGCAGAGGGTAGAATAGGGTACCCACTCCTGCCCAGAACTCTGCCCTGGTTCTATGAACTCTGATGACTCAGGCATGCCCTGCCCTCCTATGGACCAAGTGGCTAGGCTCTTACTGCAGTGGACACAAGGAGAGAGGGTTCTCAGAAGGAGCCTCCACTCCATAAAAAAAAAAAAAAAAAAAAAAAAGACCTCAGCAAGGTTCTGAGGGATGAATAGGAGTTTGGTATGGCTGGGAAACACTAATAAGTGCTGGGATCAAGTCTATGCTGAGTCCTCAGCCCTGATCTGCACCCCAGTCTTAGGTGTATGTCTTGTGAATCACGTGGAATAAATATCACCTATTGTGCCTAGGGTGTCACTCCTTGTCCCTGATTATCCATGGCTGTTGGTTATGCTGGCCCCACTTGTGTTCTCTCAAGCCTGGGTGCAGACTTGGACCTGTTCCTTCTCCTGAAGCACAGCACAGCTTGTGAGTCGCCCAGGCCCAACAGGGCTCTGTCATGGTTAGCTTTAGCGGTCCACTTTACACAAACCTGGAGTCGCCTGGGAAGAAGGACCCTCAAATGAAGAGCTGCCTGTGGGCATATTATCTACAGGGCGTTTTCTTGATTGTTAATTGCTGTAGCAGGACCCAGTCCACTGTGAGCAGTGTCATCCCTAGGCAGGTGGACCTGGGCTGTACAAGAAAGCTAGCTGAGCAAGCTGGAGGCGCGAGTCACTGAACAGCGGTCTCTTGTAGTTTCTGCTTCAATCTCCTGCCTTGAGTAGGCTTGCCCAGATGTAATCTGTAGGCCAAATGAACTCTTTCATCCCGAAGTCGCTTAATCACAGCAGCAGAAAAGTCATGGGGACACCCTCCTCCTGCCCTCTCACGGGGACACCCTCCTCCTGCCCTCTCACGGGGATACCCTCTTCCTGCCTCTCACGGGGACACCCTCCTCCTGCCCTCTCATGGGGACACCCTCCTCCTGCCTCTCACGGGGACACCCTCCTCCTGCCTCTCACGGGGATGGGGAGTGGAGAGAAGCTCCATCCAGGGTCAAACCCAAGCATGGTGCGTGAACACATTCACTTTCTGCCTGGTACACAAGGACACGTTATGTCACACAGACATCATAGTACACTAATGCTGGTACACAGTCAACCATGAACCAGAGAATACACACATGCACATGCACACTGACACAGACACCAACACAGATACACACACACAGCAGCACACTGACACAAATAGACACCAACACAGACACACACATATAAGCACACTGACACAGACAGACACTAACACAGATACATACACACACACACATGCACACTGACACAGACAGACACCAACACAGATACACACACACATGCACACTGACACAGACAGACACCAACACAGACACACATATGCATGCACACAGGCACACATACATTCACGCACACACATACACAGACAAACACACACACAAGCACACTGACACAGATAGGTTCCCACATAGACACACATGTACACTGACACAGACACCAACACAGACACCCATGCACACTGACACAGACAGAGACCAACACAGACACCCATGCACACTGACACAGACAGA
>JAQHUG010000146.1:3867794-3901497 GCA_028555095.1 Dicrostonyx torquatus | reverse complement strand
TGGGCAGGAGGTGGGGAGGGGATGGGCAGGCAGGTGGCCACTTCTGCTGGGTCCTTGAATGCTAGAACAATGTTGGTACTGGAATAACAGAAAGGATAAAGACCCTGGAGACCAAGCCCTTGGGCAAACAAGTACCAGCGCCATCAACCAGGTCTCCTCAGCCTTCAGGGAGGGGCTGGAACAGCAGGAGCCCAGGCTGAGTTCCCACCACTGCGGGCCCTCATGACAGAGGGCTTCTTATGAGGCTACTTGGAGTCCTAGGCTTCCTATTTTGGGGGGACACCCTGCAGGGATGGGTGAAGCCCACTTAGGGAATGCACACTCTCTAGCTGGTGACACACCCAGCCTGGGACAGGTATCTCAGGTGTCTTAGGAGGCAGATGTCCCAGTAGAGGAGGGACCTCCATACCTACGACACAGGCTCTAGCATCAGCCATCCTGAAGTCCATGTCCTGCCCAGCCTGCAGACCACTGTAGTTCCCCCTGGGCCTCAGTGTCTTGGATTGACCTCAAGATACTCCTCCTGCAGGGCTGTTGGGGAGATTCAGCGCCCCGTTTATAGGAGCTTCACGGCTCTGCAGTCTCAGGCAGTGGGAACACTTCCTGGTTCATTCACTGAGCTGACCTGCACGGAAGCCTTCAACACATTGTCCTGAGCGACACGGTGCCTTCACTCACCCACCATGAGTTATGTGCTTGTTCTCAGTGCTGGAGCTCCATAGAGTTCAGCTTTCTAAGGGTTTCCTTCCAGTGGGACAGACAGACAGAAGAAAAAGACAGATACCAAACAGGAAACCAGACATGCTGCCAGGTGGTGGTAATACATCAAAGGGACCAAAAGAGTGTGCAGGAAGTACAGAGTGATAGTGAGGGGGATATGGAGGAGGTGGAGAGGAGATGTGAGGGCTGTCTCTCCGGGCAGAGATTCTGGGCATGCACCCTGGCGGAAGGAAGGGAGCCAGCCCTGCAGGTTAACGGAGGAAGGTACTTGTTGGGTTGGAGACTCTAGGCCACTGTCAAGAGCACCACTGTGCTGGGTGAACAGGTGAAGAGGATTTTGATTCCATTAGCTGGTTTTGATTTAGGTTTTAAAAGGGTCAGTCTGCCGTGATGGACAAAGGACAGGGCAGGGAGACAGGCAGGAGGCTCTCGCCTCAGTGTGAACAAGAGGGGGGATGGCCGGCCAGCCAAGCGTTCCAGGCTGTCCGGAGTCAATCCATCCTCATTCAAGTGCTGACCACTGATTTGCTGGGAGTTACCCAATCGCTCTGTGCCTCAGCTTCCTTGCCTGTAGACATAAGTGGTGTGGAATGTGGGGCAGGGGACTTAGCAAGCAAGCTGTGTGGATATTTGAAAAACTCCCTCCTGGAGGAAGGACAGAAAAGTCACAGGACTCAGAGGCCCTGCCAGGAGGTGATAAAACAGTGAAGGGCAGCTGGGGAGAGGAGACTTTTCCGTGGAGCTGACTGTAAGGTGCACAGGGAGCTCCAGTGAGCGCTGTGAGCCACACACACCCGAGTGGGCCTTTGGGTGATGCAGCTCCCTGAGTCACCCATGCTCCAGCTCTGTCTTCAGCATCCACATGGCCCATACCCACACTGTACGAGTCTCAGTTTCCCCATCTGTGAAATGAGGACAACTTCAACCTGAGATCCTAATGAATTAGCTGACAAATGCCCTGTGAAACTGGGAAGGTGGAGCTGTGTTTGTGGGCATACTTTTGAGTATCTTCCCTCAGATACGACCCTTTCTCACAGGACAGGCAGGATGCAGAGGCAGATATGCTGAGATTCAGGGCCCTAGCAGCTCCCCCAAGGTGGGCCTGGGAGTCTGGGCTGGAGGGTACCACACTCAGCCAGATCCTGTGCTGCACCTGTGCACTGACTGACCTACTGTAGTCAGAGCAGACTCACCGAGTGTCTGCTGTGAGCCACAGGCATCCCCAACACGGGCTGAGAGCCTGGATCCACCAGGAACCATGGTGTAATAGGAAAACTAGCTGCAGGAGCATCAGCAGTGGGGCAGGACCAGAAAGGAAACCTAGAAGGTGCTTGAGTAGGGGGATGGTGCCTGGGTGGGCAGGTGGTCTGGGGATAGCAGCTTCCACAATCCACAGCTAAAGGGGAGGCTGGAGGGCTTCCTCCTGAGGAAGGCAGAGTCCTGGGGAGGGTAAAGAGAGATTCAAGGTACGGAGGGCACTAGAACCTCAGAGAGCTGAGTCTCTGGTCACCAGAACAGAGCTGGAGCCAAAGAATCTGAACAAAATTCCTCTGTAAAATTCAATGAAGGCTTGAGTCTCCAGCTCATCCCAGGCTCCCCTGTTTCCTAACTCAGTTAGAGCCATGGGACAGGACAGCTGGCTGGAGCTCCACATGCCTGGCTGTTCAATTGGCACACAGTCCTGCCTTTGCCAGGCAATCACATTGCTTAAGAGGAAGATGAACAGAGAGTGTGCTCACAGGGCTTGAGGGGCCGGGGCTGTGCCACAACCCTCAGGGGCTCCAGTACTGCTACAGATGTGTCAATTTAAGAAGGACCCAAGGCTTATTCACCAAGCCTCAGCTGGGAGTCACCTACCAGGTGGTGGCCCTGCTGCTAGCTGGGCGGTTGATGGTTCAGCCTTCCCCTGCCTCCCCCATAACAGGGCAGGGCTGCTCTAGAGCCTGGGCAGCTGAGACCACACACACAGCTGCCTGAATCTTTATCTTGCTAGAGTCTTAGACCTACCCTGCCCAGCTGGCCATCTTCCCTGGAGCCTCAGTTTTCCTAGAGGGTCCAGATCTACTGCTCATCTCAGCTTGCAGAAAGCTTCCCCAGGGTGAGGTGATGTTTGGGTCCATCATCATACCCTCTTGGTGATCTGGCTCCTTTGCGGGAGATTTTGTATTCTAGCAAGGGGAGGGAGGCTGTGTCGGAGAAGCCAGGGAAGCAAAACAGGCAACCAAGATGCCAAGGTCTTCGACACAAGTCAGGGTGAAGAGGGCAAAGTGGCAGGCTGAGCTCAGAAGGTGGCCTCCAGAGTCCTGCACCCTGTCCCTCTAGTCTCCCAGGGGATCCTGGAGTGGCAAAGGAGGAGGTTCCACATGGCTGCCCAGCCCTTTCCCCTTGCTTCTCCTCTGACAAAACTGAAGCCTCATCCCTTGTCACGGCACATCTAAGGGCAAAAAGGGATTGGGAGGTGGTTTGTGAATGTGGTCAGTGACTAGAACATTCCCTTACAACACATCACAGCCCATGGGCTTCTAGGCCATGGTTCAAATGGACAAGCAGTTAGCCTCAGACACAACTTCCCAAGTCTGTAGAGGGAACCAGGAAGGCTTCCCAGTATGAGCTTCACAGTATGTGAGTCCTGGCCAGGTAGATACCTTCCCTCAGTCTCTATAAATTCTAACTTTTGTACAATTCCGAGCTCTGGACACATCCTTGCCACCTCCTCTACTCCTGCATCCCGAAGGTGCAGCGTGGCACTTGACATAGAGTCAGTGCACAGTAGGTTCACGTTGGTGCAAGCCAGCATGGGAAGGGGGAACACCAAGACAGACACAGCACTCACAGCAGGTAAGCCGGGACATGGGGTGCAGAGGTGGTGACTCAGTACATCTCCAGGCACCATGGGCCTCCATACAGGCCAACACCCCAGCTGTGAGTATAGACATTAATAACCTTCATCGCCTTGGCGGCAGGTGGGGACTCCACCAAGATGTCTCCCAGTGATTCTCAAGCCAGGGTGCCGACAGGTACCCCACCAGACCCTTTTGGCCAGTGAGCTTTGGAAAGTCCTGCCATTGAGCACAGTAAACAGACCGCTCCCCATCTAGTTTTCCCTGCATCTGTGTCTGGCTCCCCACCTGAATGGTGGCTCTCCACACCCTCCCCTCCTACCACAGGAGCCAGCGCAGGGTCCATCTAAGAGAAGAGAGACAGTGGCTGTCTCTTACATGATAGACAGGCAGTTACTCGGTCCATAAGCGCAAGAGACTGTAAATGCAGCTGATTAATTATTCACGCCATTCATTATTGAAAAGGTCACTACGTGGGAGCTGCTCCAGCAGTGGCTAACAAGCTCGTCTGTACCTCCCAGGAGAAGCAGCAAAGGTTCACAGTGTGCCTACTATGCACCAGGCACCCCCAAAATAACCCAAGAAGGAGTACACAGCCCTGACTTCTCACGAGAACTGGGAGGTCAAAGGATAGAACAACAGTTGAAGTTGTAGCACTGGGAAGCGGCAGAGACAGGCTTGTGCTAGTCAGTCCCCCGCAGAGCCCCAGTGGTCACTGTGCTGGGAGGGGTACATGGCCAGTCCCCCGCAGAGCCCCAGTGGTCACTGTGCTGGGAGGGGTACGTGGCCAGTCCCCCAAAGAGCCCAGTGGTCACTGTGCTGGGAGGTGAGGGCCATAGGAAAGTGGGCTCAAGATGACCTTGTAGCCTGGGCTCTGGGCTGTGACCCCAAAAGATACTGTGCTCAGAGTCTGAGGACCCAGAGTCTATGCCCACAGCTACTATCTAGGCCCCCAGTCTCTGTCCACCCAAGACCCTGGGCCAAGGAGCAGGCCATGCCCGTCTCTGTCCTTGGGCTGGTTGGCCCCGTGGGGCAGCTGGTCTCAAAGTCCTCTGCTCTGGGCAGCAATGCTGCCACCCCTCACCATCACCATCATCCTAAAGATAGCAGCTTCCCAGATGATGAGACCAGACCTGGCCACCCTCAAAGCCAAGTATCCTTCTCTCCCCAGCGAGACCACAGGACAACCTGCCTGAGTCACCTCCAGGTAAGCAGAGAAGAGGAGCTAAAGGCTAACTAGGTTTATTTCCTGCTGGAAATTCTCCCTCCGGTCCCTGCCAAGCTTCCCTTTCTTTTGACCAAACCACAAGAACATGAAAAGCCGTCCAACTTCCCCTTTCATCTCGGAAACTAGAGTGACTACCTGTCTCTTTTGGCTTCTCCTCTAGTCACACGTGTGCCGCCACAAGTGGCTTCAAGTCCTCCTTGGCAAACAGTAAGGACAGCAAATAGCCTGGTCACCCATGATCCGAATGCAGCACCCGAGCTGTTACTGCGAACACTCACCAGGCAGATGAGCTTTGGAAGGCCATCAGGGGCGGGCTGTGTGTGTCTCCCCGAAGCGTGTGCACGGCCTGGGGGGCTTGCGGCAGGACACCAGGGGGAGGCTGCGGCTGCGGGGCTGGCTGTCTCGGCCGAGGGGCTCGAGCCGGGTTCCCCCACCGCCGGGGGTCCTGTTTCATCCACCGTCCGTGGATGCCCCATCGGGTCAGGTAAACCTTGCAAATGTCGTAGTTCATGGCTGAATAATAGAGCAGATCCAAGACCAGCAGGGTGAGCACGAAGAAGCCGTAGATCCACACTCCCAGCAGCGCTGTGTAGTTGCTGGGGAAAGAGAAGCAAAGACTGAGTCACACTCCCAGCAGCACCAGCCCTGCCAACGTCCACCACAGGATGACAGACAGACATGGCAGGCTTACTTTTGGGTTCATCCTACCACCTGCCTTGTCTCCCTCGTACCCCATGTCCACTGCCCTGCCCCTGCCCTGTGTTCTAGGATCCTTCCCTAACAGGCACTTTGCAAGAGCTCTGAGATTTCTAAGCTGTGTATTGGGGACCCTGTAACTAGGGCCCCTACTTCATCCTACTTCTCCCTGTATGTGCCCTGGCTCCCTGCTGGCTTTGTGCATACCACATGTCCCTGGACACTCCAGTTCCATCTCTCCTGGACTCACTCCCAAGGGCAGAAGCTGGAGGCCTGCCATTGCCTTGGGACACACTAAACCAAGTCACACCCCATGCTCTCTGCAGGGGTGCTACACCTCCAGGCCCTGTGCAGAACTCCCTTCCCTGTTGTCTATGACACCCACATCAGCTCAGCTGAGGTCCTTTCATTCTGATCACAGGGAAACCTTAATCTCCTCCATGACTTTTATATATATATATTTATATATATTATATATATATAAATATATATATATATTAACATAGGCCTTATGTAGCCCAGGCTGGCCTTGAGCTTGCTACATAACCAAGGACAACCTTGAATCTCTGATCCTCCTGCCTCCACTTTCAGAGCACTGGGATGACAAGTGCTTGGTTTGTGCAGTGATGAGAATGGAACTTGGGGCTTCAGGCAGGCTTGGAAACACTGCTTGCTGAGTCACGTCCCTGGCCCCTCCATCACCCCTCTATTTCCCCACAGAGTCACCCTGCAGAGGTGGCAAGAGTCCTTTGGATTTAGCACTTCAAACAGTCTCAACCCATGGCAAGCCCTACTGACTCTCTACAAGTTGGTTGAGCACTGAAGCACACACCTGGATCACTCCCATCCCAGGGCCTTTGCATAGGCCATGCTCTCTGCCAGGTAGCCATTCCTACATCCCCAACACCTTCCCCTCTGCCCAGCTGTTCATGGTACCCTCAGTTGAGACTTTTCCAAACCCCACAAGACTTCATTAAGGCCAGCTTCTCCTCTGTCCCCTATCGCCTGGGGACATATGTGTCCTCCTTACACCCTCTCTCCCAGGTTGGGGTCTCAATCCCCTAGAGTGGGCTGGTTCCAGGTTTGCCACTGCAGCTGGGCTGCTGAGGTCTTGATAGCACCTGCCAGGGACTGGCATTGTTTAAAGGAACCGGTTTATCCATGGCTCAAGTGACACCCACCTCAGTCTATCCCCTGCCGTGGGCATCTGCTCGAATGGGTATGGGACAGCCAGAGTGTAGAGAAGAGACTCCACTCCAGGGGGATCTATGGTTCTGTCCAGACAGGACCCTTGAGTGCTGCAACCCCTGGAGACCCTGTCTGCAACTGTGGCTCCTGCCTGCCTGACCTAGGAGTCACCCCCGTCTCTGGGTCTGTAGTGTACAGCCTGAAGTCTCTCCTCAACTTAGATTCCTGGCTCTGCATCTTCTCAGGCAGGCCTCTAGCTCCAGCTGTGGCCTCTAGTGGTGAGGCCGTGGCTATCCCCTGCCCAGCCCTGTCAGGATGGAAGCCACTAAACCCACCTTCATTCTCTACTCAGGGGACTGTCTCCCAGATGGTCAAGTTCTTAGACTGAAGATTTCCCTTCAGAGTCAGGTCAGTGTGGAAGGGGGGTGAGGCTAATGGTGAGGCTCTGCTACACTATGCACCTGGAGCTTGGCAGCCTCAAGACAGATGTTCAGAATTCAGTACCACTCAGGACTTGGACTCAGTCCCCAGAAAATCCTAAACACCCGAAGTCTTAGTTCCTTCCTGTAACCCCACTTCTCAGACAATACCAAGCAGAGGTGTAAATGACTGACAGCCAAGCCTGTGCTTTTTATTAATGGACACTAGCTTTGCCTGGAAGTGTCAGGGCACAGCAGAGAAGACCTGCCAGAGGAAAATGGCCAAGAGACCAGCTCAGTCCTTACGAACTGGAGTCTCATGGGAGACAGATGTCTAGGTGGGCTCTGGTCCCAGTCACCCATCTCTCCCCAGATTTCTCTCTCTTGCAGCCCCCATGGCAGGGCTCTGAGAACCAGGCTGTTCCTGGTGGTTCCCATGGCAGCAGCCTGGGGGCTGAGGAGGCGGGGAGGGAGCAGGGCCATTCTCTGCAGATGCTGCCTGGCATCCAGAGCAAGAGGGGTGGTGGCCCTGCCTGGAGCTAGGAACAC
This sequence comes from Dicrostonyx torquatus, assembly GCA_028555095.1. Lineage (NCBI taxonomy): Eukaryota > Metazoa > Chordata > Mammalia > Rodentia > Cricetidae > Dicrostonyx > Dicrostonyx torquatus. The sequence goes on along the minus strand of JAQHUG010000146.1, from coordinate 3,893,857 downwards.
TCCAAAAGTGAGTGCAGGGTGAGGGCAGCTGGAGGTCCCTCTGCTCTGCGTGGTGCTAAGAAGGAAGGAAATGGACCTGCCATGCCTAAGAGGGAAATTGGGCAGGAAGAGCCAGCTCTGAGGGACCAAAGTCCACTCTAAGATCTCCCAGTCATGTTGGCAGTAGAGGGACTCAAATTCTTCAGAGCACCTGGGCCAAACCCAACACAAACAGCTCCAGTGGTGTCCCACCCAAGACTTGGAGGCCAAGTCACCCCAGCTGTGAGGCATCTCTGCTGGGCTCAACTCCCCACTTAATGTGCACCCAGAGAATCTGGGGCTGGGTCACAGTTTGGCCATCACGAGCTTCTGAGGTCACCCTGGAGCCTGTTTTCATTTGTAAGTCTGTTGTCCCATGAGACTGGGGACTCCCTGAGGGCAGGTAGGGATCAAACTTGTCCCTGCATGCCCAACACAATGTTATAGTGTGGACACGGTGAGAACTGAGGATGGGCAGGGCACGGGTGGATGTGATACTGACCAGTGCTGGCCAGGAGTTAGAGTTGTGTCAATGGCGTACCCCATGGTAAGCTGGGACACTTGCAGTTCTGAGCTTGTGCCTCAGAGTGATGACCCCATTTGACAGATGAGCCCTGATGAGGAGTCACATGCCACCATGCACAGTGACTAATCCACTCCGGTTTTATGAAAGTGGAAACTGAAATTCATCTCCCCAAGACTATGGAAAGTGAATTTTCCATTGTAAGGGTGACCAGGCCACTTTCCACAGCGTGTTCTGTGCTCCTGCATTAGGCATGAACTCGGCAGAGGGTTGTTCCCATTCCCACCCAGCCAACCGCACCAGCCGGCCAGGGATGCCGCAGCCAGGGTCTTCCTGCTCTGGTTGACTGGGTCATTGTTCCCATGACTTCACTGTGGGGACGAGGATTTCCATCCCAGGTCAGGAGTTTGGAGCCAGGTCCCTACAACCTGAGAGTATGCTGAATCCTGGGAAATCCCAAGGTCAAATCTGGGACAGGCGCCAGAGAGGGAGTGCCCAGCTTCTGTGCTCTCACCCGGACTCCACCTGTATCAGGAATTAATAACAAGTCCTGTCCCCTCTCCCCTGAGCGTTCTGCCTAACAAAAGGTCGCTGTTCCACCTGTGTGCATGGCTTGGTTGTAGGTGTCTGCAGCAGGACACTCTCCCCGTCTGCCTGTTCATTCCTGCTCCCATGGAAGGCGCTGCCTACAGGACACATGCCCTGTGTGTGGCAGGTGGGGTGCCAAGACCACAAACCTCTCGGTCACAGCTTGCAGCCCCCAGGCCATGCTCTCTCAGGCCTGCCAGCTGCAAGGATTTGAGTCTTTAATTTTTAAAATGTAATTTGAAATATGCAATCTGGAAATTAACTGCATCCAGATGCCAGGGCTGCCGCCAGCCCCCCACCCCCTGCGCTGCCTGTGTGGAGGGAAAAGATGAAAGACAGAGGCCATGGTGGGGCATCTGTGACGGACCGCCCAGCCTCAGACAGTGGCAGGCGCCGTGTGTGGGACTTTGTGACTCAGCTTCCTTGGGGTTTCCAAAGCGATAATAGAACCTCAGCGCTGGAGGAATCACAGTGTGTCTGTGGAGCGGAGCAGCTATGTCAGCAGACATCAGCAGACAGCTGCAGCCTGGCCTGGCCTGGGATGGAAATCCCCATCCCCACCATGAAGTCATGAGAACAATGACCCAGTCAACCAGAGCAGGAAGACCCTGGCTGCGGCACCCCTGGCCGGCTGGTAGGGTTGGCTGGGTGGGAATGGGAACAGCCTCCTACAGAGTTCATCCCTAATGCAGGCAGGATACACTGTGAAAGTGGCCCCGTCAGCCTTACAGTGGGGACACGGGCTTTGCAGGTGAGAGCCCCTGGGACCCAAATTCAGTTATCAAGATTCACTTTCTAACCAGGTGGTGGTGGCACATGCCTTTAATATTAGCACTCGGGAGGCAGAGGCAGGCGAATCTCTGTGAGTTCGAAGCCAGCCTGGTCTACAAGAGCTAGTTCCAGGACAGGCTCCAAAAGCTACAGAGAATCCCTGTCTTGAAAACCAAAAATAAAATAAAATAAAATAAAAAATTCACTTTCTATAGTCTTAGGGAGATGAATCTTGGTTTCTGTTTTGAAGTAGGAGTGAGTACATGTCCTATTTTGGGGGGGGGTAATCATGAGACTTAGTGAACTGACATGAGGCCCAGGAAAGAGAATGGACCTTGGAGGCTGGGGCTGCAGCTCAGACAGTAGAGATTTTCCTAGTTGCATGAAGCCCTGGGTTTTATCCCCATTACTACACAAAAGGTTCACGTTGGCATATGCCTGTAACCTCATCACTTGGGAAGGTAGAGACAGGAAGATTAGGTATTCAAGGTCATCTTAAGCTACATAGAGTTGGTAACTAGCCTGGGCTACATGAATCCCTGTCTCAAACAAAACAGAAAGAGATAGAGAAGAAACTCATGAGGGCAGGCTTATGTGAAGCCAGGGGTGGCAGCAGATGACTGGGATCCCAGCACTCGGGAGGCTGAAGCACAAGAATCTAGCTGGTTCATGGCTAGCCTGGGCTACAGAGTGAGACCCTATCTCTAAACAATCACAAATAAAAAGCACAGAGGAAATACCCAATAGGCCTAGGCCCAGCAGGCATAGTATCTTGTTTAAGGCCACACATTAAGGCAGAGGTTAGTCAATGCAATAGTGTGTGGCACACATCTGAGTCTTGGGTTTAGTAACCTGGGAGGTAGACCTCACTTCTACCAAAAATGCCATTTTCCTTGCCAGGAAGATGTCCCAGCTGCTGTCTCTTCTGGCCCTGCTGCTAATAAGCTTTGCCAAAAGGCTGGGCCACAGGGCCAGGAAGCAACACGCTGCATACAAAAGCCAGTAGGACCCAGTGGCACACCTAGGCAAGTCCCTGAATAAACCTATAAACACCTCTCTCCAGCACTGGGGCTGGCACTGGCCAGAACCATATGAACAGAGGTGCCATGGCCATTCCTAGTGGGAGCCATGATGTGCCACATGTGACTTCATCATTGACCCTTTCCGTTTGCCACAGATCATCCTGCCCGAGATGAGGACCGCTACACCAGCCTGGGCCATGACAGTCCATGCACAGAGCCCATCACCTCAGTGCGGCTAGATCCAGGTGACAGCTGGACAGATGTCACTGCGGTTTCAGACACTCTTCCACCCTCTCTGGGCTTCAGTCCTGGCAACTGGGCTTGTTCACATGTCCTCACTCTGTATGGGTGGCAGGGAAGTCCTGGAGGTGTCTGTCTGGAGTATCCAGGCAAGAAACCATGGTAGTTCTGGAAGATCTTTGCAAAGATGATGATGTGTAAGGAGCTTTTATACCGGACGAGCTTTGGCGGGACTGTGGGGGCGTGTAAAATGACTCAGTGATGCCCACCCTACTCTGGCAAGCCAGGGTCACAGATCAAAGCACACTTCAAGATGCCAGGAGGCCAGGGGAGAGGTCACGTGGGGGAAGCAGGGTGCTGGGACTCAGGCCGATAACTCCACACTGCGGAGCATCACTGTGGCTACTGAGAAAGGAGGGCTTTGGCAGAGCCCAGAAAGAAGAGGCCTTGACAAGCTTGTGAGGCCCAGGAGTGTCAGCTGCCTTGTCTTATTGGAGACCCCAACCCTACACCTGCAGGCCCCTCTGCTCAACCCACCTCCTGGTATCCTGTCCCTAGAGAGAGAGAGGCAGAGAGGGAGAGACAGAGACCAGAGACAGACACACACACAGAGACACAGAGAGAAACAGAGACAGAGGAAGGAGGAAGAGAGAGCAAGAGAGAGAGCACGAGAGTTAACTGCTCTCTCCTGCAACTCTAACAAAGGCCTGTCCTGACTGTCAGGGACAAGGCCTGTCTGGGAGGGGTGCAGGGGTGCCTGGCTGGCCCTAATTTGGCCCTTGGCTGCCTGCATGGCTGGAAGCAGGCATCTTGCTGCGGTGGTGGAATTGGCAAAGCAGTCTCCTTTCATTCCATGGTTTGCCTTTCTTCCAGGCAGCCGGAACCGCCACACACCACTCTGCTCATCCAAAAAACACAATAAATAAGGCAGCAGCTTCCACTAGGTCACCAGCCCACCCCCTGCTGACTCATGGTGGAGAAGGCGGAGCCTGCACTCTGAACAGGGCCCTCTGGGGTCACCACCGCTGGCTTGAACCAGCAGGCTGTACCCGCACAGGCTTGGATCTGCCCAAGGCTCTGGGTCTCCAGCCTCAGTGGAGATGTGACAGCTTCCCTGGCTTCAGGCAAGGCCCAGCTTCCTGTACATGTATACGGAGTGACAGAACACGGGTTTCTGTGCCCCTAGCCTTGACTCTTGCCATCACTTGGTGGCCTAGGACAAGAGACCTCATCAACAAGTTTCTGGTCCCGCCCTTCTTAAGAGCCTATGAGGCTGATGGAGACTCCAGGCCCAGGGTGTCTGTGATCCTGGTGTGGCCAAGGCCCTAAATGGTAGTACAGTCAACAGGTGTTTCCCACCAGGAGCCCACCCTACAGTTCTGTTTCAGGCTGCTATTCTGACTTCTGCTTCCAAAGACTCATCCTTGGTCGCACCTCTGTGAATGACTCTACCTGGAAGCCAAGCCCTGTGACAGTTCTCTGGCCTGGACCCTCCTCACAAAATTCCTAGTCCTGGAAGCAGGACAGAAGGCTCCCATGGTCCCTCAGTGGGGTTTGCTTCCCTCACAGGTCACATTCTGGCTTCTGTAGGCTGATTAGGTCCCCAGGGGCCTCATCTCAAGAACAAGTCCTGTGATACAGAGGCAACTTAAGGCCCTCAGGAAAGATTCTGAGCCCAATCAATTGGAAGGCCCTGCCCCTGGCTGGGAAACCCCATTCCTGGCCAGGAGGCCCTGACCTTGGCTAGCAAGCCATGTCTTATTTGGAAGGCCAGGCCTAACAAGGTCTCATCCCTCTCCCCTTCTCTTCTGCAAGGAGTTTGCTCGGAGTTACTTTTCCCTCCACCTGTGTCTACCCCACTTTTCTTCTAAATCTGGCTGCCTCATCTCACTTAGAACAGGTACGAGCTTGGTGGTGAGGAGCAGGGCCCAGCTGCCTGCATGGGCTCACCTCACATCCTCAGAGGGCCAAAGCTCTCATCTGTGGAAAGGGGAATATAAGGAAGGCAGCTACTTAAAAAGGAGGATACCCTAGGATAGCAGACCCACATCTGTCTGCAGGGTGTATATGGGATGCTCCTGACATCTGGCAGGTAGAAGTCAGGTCCTACAAGGCACCGGCCTAGGTGATCTCACAGCAAAGAATAACCATATCCTAGCATCAGGGTACCTTGTGGGCAATCCCTGCCTGAGCCTCTCCCCTAAGGTCTGCCTCTATTAGAAGACTCTCTGGAGTTCCTAAGATGCCTTCTAGAGTCCTAGGATGGCTGTGGTCCCCAGTCTCCTTGTGTGTCAAACCAGCTATGACTAGGAGTCCCGTGGCCTGCACCACAGGACAGATAGCAGACTCACGGATGTTATACCCAGGTGTGCTTCTGAAGGCTAAGGAATAAAACCTCAGGCTAAGCTTCAAAGATTCACTGTTCCCACTCCCTCTGGGGGAAGGCCCTTGTACTGGCAGCCAGAAACTACAACCAGGCCCCTGTGTCTGCTTTGTGGGAAACCCTGTGTGAGCAGATTATAGAAACCTGTGGGCTTCTCAGGAAGGCTCCCAGGCCCCAGGTGCCAGACCTTGAGGAAGTGTGGCTATGGGACTTTCACAAGCTCCTATAGCACCCTGGAGTCCCAACCTCAGTCTTGTCCTACACTGCTCCCTCATGGAATTAGCCCGTGGTCTCACAGAAGGCTTAGGCCAAATTCCAGACTTGGTTCCAGCCCTGCTGTGATGGACAGGGACTTGCTGAGCTACTTCACACACAGGATTATTCCGAGGCCCAAGCAGATGGCAGGATATTCAGGGGGAAGCACCAAGCATCAGAGAAAGTTCTCAGGAGCTGGCCACGGTGGGAGGAGGAGGAGTTTGGATGGGAGTCAGAGAGTCTGCATCTCCTGCCTACCCAGAGGAGAGCAGCATCTTCCCTAGTGTGAGCAGAGTCTGGTAGCAAAATCTCTAGCCCCAGCATCAGGCAGAGACAGAGGCTCCCCTTCTCAGTCCTGTTGTTCCCAGCACTACCACGGATCTTATCTACAACCACTCCATGACACCCCTACACAGAACCCTATCCTGCTTCAGCACCAGTAGTTAGCCTGTGTGTACTGGAAAAGAATCTGAAGCTTCCTGTAATGTCAAGGAGGATAAGAATGCCTGACCATTGACCCATTTTAAAGACAGTTATCTACGCAGAAAGAGAGAGAGAAAAAGGAGAAAGGGAGGGAGAGAAGAAGGGAAGGAGGAAGGGAGGGAGGGAGGGAGGAAGGGAGGGAAGGAAGGAAGGAAGGAAGAAAGGAAGGAAGGAAGGAAGGACTGAGGCCAGAAAATGTGAACATAAGCCTGGCGTCAAGGCCATTCAGTGACCCCAGGTCTAGAAGGCTGCGTGCAAGATCTGGGGCTGTCCTGGGAGCTCCTGCCTTGAAAGCAAGGAAGAAGGGATACAGAGTGATTGCTTCCAAGTGGCATAACTGGAAACAGGAGAGAATCAATTGAAAAAGTGTTACAAAAACTGAGGGAGAAATTCATAAATAAAGATCACTAATTTTTATCATCTATAGTCAGAAGAGGAAAGGGAAAGACGCTATTTCTGACAGCAACATGAAAAGAACAAGCCAGAAACAAATGCGGACAGCATGCATGACTTCGCTACGAGGAAAATCAAAAGCATTGCGAAAGATAATTTGAAGGGCTGGGCTTAGCTCAGTGATGAAACACTTGCCTAGAAAATCTGAATCAGTGGGCAAAGAAGCTATGCCTCCCCCCCCCCCGCTTTTTTTCTTCAAGACAAGGTTTCTCTGTGTAGCCCCTGGCTATCCTGGAACTCACTCTGTAGACCAGACTGGCCTCAAACTCAGAAATCCTCCTGCCTCTGCTTCTCGAGTGCTGGCATTTAAGGCAGGCACCACTACCAACCAGTGAAACTGTGTGTTCTTGAGTAGAAACAGTAAACACAGGGGGAAAAAAAAAGGAAGAGAGGAAACTATCACAGAATGTTGTTTCTTCTATGAAGCGGTAACTCAGGAACTGCAGTAGAAGATACCAATAAGATTTTTGGTTTTGTTTTGATGGGGAAAGGGGAGCAGGAGACTCACATAAACTCAGGTGTTAACAAGCCCAGGATAATTAAACCACAGAAACATAAAGACACACCAGAAGTCAGCAACTCACACAGTGTTACACCAGCATATGACATGTACCAGTGAAGGTCATGAAGCCACGACACCTTGCCCTGGGACCTGTGTGCGGCTCATCACAGCATAGGGTGAGTTTGTAAGTCACACTGGCAGACAGAAAGAAGGCAGACAGGTCAGGCTGTGGTAGTGCACACCTTTAATCCCAGCACTCAGGAGACAGAGGCAGGTGGATCTCTGCAAGTTCAAGGCCAGCTTGGTCTACAGAGTGAGTTCCAGGACAGATTCCAAAGCTATATAGAGAAACTCTGTCAAAAAACAAAAAAACAAAACAAAACAAAACAAAAAACCATGCAGACAGTTCAGCAGGGAGGGACATGGCGCTTTGTTGGACTTTGAAGGTGGTATGTTTCTCACAGGCTCACCTTGGTCAATACTCACTTGGTCACCAGCTGGTGGCACTGACCTTTAGGTCAGGTTAGGACACTTGCTAGAAGTGAATCACCAGGATCCAGCCTGAGTCTTTATAACCTGGACCTACTTCCTCTTCACCTCCTGTTTCTCAGATACAATGTGTCCATCCAGCTTCCTTTGCTTTCTGCCACACTTTCCCTGCCTGCTACCATGTCTTCCCTGCCACAGTGGACTGTGTCCCCAGGAACTGTGAAACAACATAAGCCCTTTCTCCATTAGGTTGCTTTAGTCAGGGTATTACATTGCAATGATGCAAAAAGAAAGTAAGACACTCTGTGTGTGGAAGAGATAATAAAATCCAGCTCTTGTCAGAAAAGTTACATTAAAATAAATCTGATCTAGACAACAGATTAGAGACTGGGAAGCAAAATCTGAAACACAAAATAGAAGACATAGGAGACCTTTTCAATGATCTTAGAAGGAAAGGCCTTTCTCATTAAGGGCCAACATTAGGTGCCATGATAAATGGGTGTCCTGTGAGCACAGGACGGCTGAGTATGGGCAAAAAGCATCTCAAAGTGAAGGGCACCCTGGAAAATATTTGTATCATATTTCCTTCATATATAGAGTTCCTGTTTAAAAAAAATAAGAAAAACACCAAGAATGTGACAGGAAAAAAAATGGTAAAAGTCACATCAACAGCCAGAAACACAAAGACCCCAAATCCAGTGAAGGACAGTGAACTCTGTTCAGAGACGTGTGTGCCACCTTGACCCATCATGCTCCACTCAGTACAGCCTCCTGCTGCTCCACCAGTAAAATTACTCTGGAGATTTAATCTCAGTGGATTACCTCCGAAGGATCAGTCTCTGCATCAAAGCTATTACCAATACTATTGGATAAGAACTGGATAAACGAAGTCAACAAACAGTTCCGGGAAATTCCAAGCTTTGCAGACTTGACCCCACTCAACTTCTGCAGCAGGACTGCCTGGTGGACACCCTCTACCTATTTCTCAGATGGGAAGAGCAAAGCTCAGAGAGTCAGGCCAGGAACCTACGTTGCCCGAAGTCCTCGCAGGCAACCTCCCGAGGGCAGGCATGGGCAGTGGCCAGAGCAGCTGGGAAGGGAATGGTACTCACTTGTGCATGTAGCCCTCGGGGCCGGCCGTAAGGTTTGCCTGCATGACCGCCTGGAACTCTGTCTCGTTGCAGCAGTATTTGAAGACCGTGTTGTTATGGTGACAGCACAGGATGAAGGTCTTGTTGTCTGAGAGCCGGGGGCAGTGGAAACCGAAGTGGTAGCGGCCTTTGTGGTCTGTGTAAGGTTCACAGACCCGGAAATGTGCGGACAGGACTGGAATATAGAGACACCAGGTTCACCAGGGTCCCCTTGGCAGCCCACAGATGCCCAGCAGAAGGGACTGGTAGCCTGGTCCAGAGTCCTGCTGGCTCCTCCCTTCCCTAGGATCTCTTCATGGCGCAGGAAGAGCTTCACCTCCCCCCAAAGCCTCCTTGACCCCTGGTCCTCAGCTCTGTTACAACAGTTTGACTATCATATCCCAGGCTGAGTGTTCCTTGAAGCCCACCTGTAGGTGAGTCCCCTCATCTCAGCCCTTAATGACTAGGCACCTAGTCTGTGTACCTTAATCCACATGGCTACCCTAACAGGCAGGCTTGTGATGTCACTTCACAGGTAGAGAAACTGAGGCTCAGAGGCCTAACAGACTTGGTGGAGCTGGTCAGTGGTGATGACCCAGCTCCTGCAATCTCTCCCACCTCCAGCTTGCTCTAGAATAGGCTGGGTGTGAGCCAGGCTCTCCTCCATGTCAGCCTACATAGGGCTGTACTACTTGTACCGAAAGTGCCAGTTCCTCAGTGCCTCACATTCTAGAAGCTGTTGCCCCAGACCGGAGCAAGGTCTTATCTGGTTCCCACACATACAGGTCTATGCTGGCCCCAGATCTTCCCTCCCTGACCCACAGAGAGAGGCCCCTATTCAGCCTCCTCTGCTGCAAACCAGGATGAACTGATGGTGATAAACAGGGCCAAATGCGAACAAAGCAACAATGGAAAAGCTGGAGCGGCTGTCTCTGGCTTAATTAGTATCTTCATGAAGGGCTCACTGTATCTAATTTGTATCGCTGAAAAGGGGCTTCTTGGCGCAGGCATCTCCCAGGCACAAAGGCCCTGGCTTCTTAGAGCTCCCACGAGAAGCACTGTCGGCTGAGAGGTTATTAGATTGCAGCCCACACAGCGCCACCACAGGGGACCCCAGCAGGCCAGCTGGCAGGGGGTGGGCACCTAGGCTGGCGCCTAGGCTGGCTCCAAAGACCCTTCCCTGAAGGGTAGTTCCTCCTTCTGTGGTCATGAGTGGGAAGGTAGTGGCTCTCCAGGCTCCAGCCCACTCTTGTTCTTGAGTAGAGCCCCCTGCCCAGGGACACAGGGCTACTTGGTGTGATGTCCCAAGGAGACATACCACTGAGTCCCATCTATTCCCATCATACAGAAGAGAAAAGCGAGGCTCAGAGCCTTGGCTTGCCAAGCATGTTAATCAAACTGGAGGCTCTTAGCCCCCTATGCAGCTCTTTGTCCCTGTGGGGTGGGGGTGGGCAGGTTTTGATCTATTCTGACACGTCCCTGCCATGTACTTAGGCTGGGGACTGCTGACCCAGAGCAACTGCACACAGTGGGATTCACGGTGAGGGGCAGAGGAGAGCACTCAAGTACCATGGCATGGCTCTTGCATGATTTGAAGCTCTGTCGTGGCTCTATGTGCTCAGTGTGGGCACCTGGGGATGCTGGATGCACCTAGAGTGCCAGCTGAAAGATCAAGCCTGGTTCTGGGACTAGCCCCTGGCCATGAAACACAGCATAGAGCAGAAGGCTGTCAGGCATTTGTGGAGGCAATTGTCGACACAGGAGAGATGGGCAGGTACTGCCCAGGACCCGGCTCGCAGCCCCATAGCCACTCCTGGATGCTCTGGCCACTAGCCTTAACCATTTGCCGGTGACCAGAAGACCTTGCAGCTTCCTCAGGGATAGAGGAGCCCTGGACTGGGACCAGGATTGCTGGGTGAATGCCCTGGTGGAGGATGGTACCCCCAAGCTCTTAGCTACCTGGGACTCCTCTCCTTGTTGGAGAAGGATCAGCACCCCTGTGGTGGAGACACCAAGGAGCTCTTTGCACACTTCCAGTGCAGGCTCACTACCTCCAGCTCTTGTAGGTTCCAGCATCCTATCACTCGTGTGAAGCACAATGAACCCCAGTTCTGGAATCAGCTGTTCTCCATTTGTGTGACCCCCCACCCACTTATCTTCACTAAGTCCTTGACTTCAGTGGTAACAAGAAGTGACTGGTTCTTCATACCCATGGTTCTTTACACCCAAATTAATGAGGATCAGCCTCCTCCCCACCTCCATTACAGAAGAAGAGCTGGGGAGGTGAGGACCAGGGCTCTCTGTCACATGGGAGAGAGCTGGAACGCGTATGGCCCCAGATTCTGGTCTCAGCTTGGCTTCTACTCTGCTCTCCTGCGAGTCCTATCCCCACCCTAGTCCCTTTACCATCTCCCTCTGAGCTATAGCCCAAGCAAAGTGTGAGAGAAGGAAGCCACCAGTCCTAAGTCATGACTTGGCCACAGTGTGGGGAGGTTCAGAGAGAAGAGAGAGAGCCACACACAACAGACAGAAAGAGACAGAGACACACAAATGAGAAAGAGATATGAGAGAGATCTATGAAAGAAACAGACACATAAGAGAGAAACCTAGAGAGGTGGAAAATATAAAAAGAACCAGAATGGTGCAGAGACAGAGGAGGAGAGAGGGCGAGACACAGACAGACCGGGCCATGGGAGGCTTTTTGTAGGGCCAGACTCAGATTAGGTCCTGGCTGTCCAGCTGGGCTGTCTGTTCTTGGCTCAGGTCTAGTTTGGAGGCACAAAGGGTCTGGTTTCTGTGAGCCCAAGACCGCCTGTGGTGTCAGTCCAGAGACTGACTAGTATTGGGAGGGTGTGGCTCCAGCATCTTGAGTCTGAATCCTGGCTCCTCTACTAGCTATGTTCTTCAGCCTCAGTTTCTCACCCATTTAAGAGCTAGATAGGCATTGTCTACTTTTGACTTACAGAACTAGAGGAACAAATATGAGCGCAGGCTCCTGGCAGTCCCATTGCCCCCAGTATCCAACAGCTCATCCCTTGATGGGAAACAGCATCGGGAGACTGAGTTACCCTTGTCCTGTTAGCATGCAGAACCCTAGCTGCAGCTCTGGTCTGAAAGGGACCCCCACTTCCCGCTAGCCACTGAGCCCCACCAAGGTTTTACCTGCAGGAAACAGCAGAGAGAATACTGCAAGAACGTTCCGGGACCGCTGGCCACAACTGGTCATCATCCGGCTGGCATTGACCCGTCCGGCGCTGCCTGTGTAAGACACAGAGAGTCACGGCAACTGTCTCTCCACACTTGCTTTGTTGCCCGCAGAGGAGGGACAAGCAGACAGGCAGCAGCAGGCAGAAGCGTGCGGGGAGCCGGGGCGGGCGAATGGAGGATGGAAACACCTCCATCCAATTTCCTCTCTGGAATGAATGACCTTCCCCCAGCATCCCCGTCACCTCCTTTGCTTTTCACAGCAAAATGAGACTTAATCAAAGGATGCCGATGGCTCAGGTGGTGAAATCACCATCCAAAGAGTCCAGGAGGAGGGGGAACAACAAGTCCACTACCTCTGCCACCTCAGGGCTTGAGACCCTTGCCTCCCTGCTGTGTCTTCGAGGGTGACTTCCATTAACCTTTTTGTAAGCAGACACTAGCCAGGCCACCCTTCTGGGCACCAGGAACAGAGCAGCCAATTAAAGAGGAAGCAAACAGTGGAGAAGGAAGCCTCTGATGGTGTGTATCCCAGTGTGGAAACCACAACACTCACAGGTAAGAAGGGGACAGAGCTGGGAGACTCAGGACACAGCAGAGGCTCCAGTGTGTACTCACACCCCCAGACCCACAGCCTTTACATACAGCAGCCCAAATAACCCAAGACTCCACAGACATGAGAGGATAAACAAAACCCATGAATAGACACTGTGGAGTATTACCCAGCCTTTAAAAAGGAAGGCACCGAGCTGGGAGACGCAGCTCAGTCATAGGGTGTTTGCCTAGCATGTGCAAGGTCCTGAGTTCAATTCCCACCACTGTAAAAATGAGAGGAAGAAGGCTCTGAAACACTCTCGGATATGGAAGAATTTGCTGGCTGTTGTGTTTGGTGAAATAAGACAGACCCAGAAATACAAACGTGGAGTGATTCAGCTCGCTCTCACTGGGGCAAAGTGCCTAGAATCGTCATATCTGCAGAAACAGACACCTAGAACTTAGCGATCATGCTCCACATGGTACATAAGTAGTCTGTATACTCCCGTCCCTGCCATCTTCAGGGTAGGTTCCTGCCCCTTCACGTGCTGCTAATGTCTCCACAGCAAGGATTAGCTTCCCAAGCACAGTCTGGGACAATGCCCTAGTACAGCTCAGCATGAGAAGGGCCATGCCCAGGCCACAGAGGGGTGCCCCTCTCTCAGCCCACACTGTCCCCGACTCTTACTCAGCTTCTGCGACTGACTTGATGCCACCCTGCCCTCAGGTGCTCTCCACCTGGTCACAGAGAGCAGAAGGAACCCAACTCGGGCTTCACCCAGTGAACAGTGTACTCCACCTCCCTAGGGATGGAGTCAGGGTTGGCTGAGGGCCACTGGGGTGATCTGGAGGTTGGCAATGGTTAAGTGGCTCTAGGTCAGGCACGGATGTGAAGAACCCTCCTCCTAGTAGCCTGGGGGGCGTATATAGGTTCCTCTAGGAACACGTGCTGACCTTGGGCAAAGGGTACAAGCTCGATGATCAGACACATGTCACAAAAGCTCAGCACTGTGTGTCCTGACGGTGGCACAGCCCCTATGGGCCTGTACCCCTCCTTCTATTCCCTCTTAAACTGTAAGCTGCTTAATTGCTCTGAGCTTGGCCTCCTGCCCCTGGCCCTGCTGGGAGGAAGAGCAGAGATTAAGGCTTTTGAGAGCACTTAGGAGAGGATTTCCATATGGAAACCCACAGGGTCAGCTCCGGAAAATGCTCTGTGAGGAGAAAGTACCTCTGAGATGCCCACACCACCTGGGGGGAGGTGGTCTCACGCTACAGACTCAGAGGAGACGGAGATGCCTGGGGAGGCCGGCTGGGTGTTCAGATGCCCATCCCCCATCTCTAGCCTGGGAGGCGGGGCTGCCCCACTGCTGTCTCTGTATCAAGGAGGGACTACGGGGAGGGGTTGAATCTAAGAGCTTTTGAGCACTCGCCTCAACCCATCTCTCAGCTTCTGCTCCCAGCAATAACCGGTTATATAGGATGATGCTGAGGCTGTCCTTCAGGCTGGGGTGAGTCCAAGTCCACCATCTTGGAGTCACAGACACACTGCCCCATCTGGGATGTCTGTCCACTTGCCCATCAACCTAGACCTACGGAACCCCATGCTCTCCTGACACCAATGTGTTAATTTACTTACTCCCCTGCTAGGCTCCTCAAATGGACTCAAGCTCAGTCTACCTGCCTTCTGCAGCAATGCATGCCACTGGCCTCCTCTGAGATGTGTGTTCCTGTATCCCAGAACTTTGAGGACTGACTGACCAGGCCCCTGAGTTTGGCTCTGAGCACACGGAGGAGCAAGTCACTGTCCACGGTGCAGGCTGTTCCTGGTGCCCGCAGCTGGACTTCTGAGGGCTCACTCCTGGGTTCCTCTATCAGGTCAGTAGGGTCCTGGGCTAGGACCTGACTGCAGGGCCCAAGCAGCGGGCTTAGCTTAGGGTTCCCAGGCCCTGAGGAAATCCTGGCTCTACAGGATCCCAGCCTCAGATCCACAGGCCTCTCTGGGATGGTGGCATGCTGCTGCCCTCAGGGCCAGGTCAGCTGTGTACACTTCCGTCTGCGGGCCCAGCAGGTCCTGCCCATGCTAAGTGACCATGTGGCTGAATCTCACTGTGAGCCAGCCTGAGATGATCTCATGGACTTAATGGTCTTCAGCTCCATGGTCCAACTGAGCGTCAGCTCCCACCTAGGTCTGGCCTCAGAGAAGTAAATCAGAACTGAAGGCCCTGGTGGGGAGGGGGCATCACACTGTCAGATACTCCCACCTGGGACATGCAGAAAGTGACATCCGCTGGAGAGGGGGCAGGGACTGAAAAAGGTCCTATCTCTCCTCTGTCATGCCTTTGAGGGCTGTGACACACACACACACACACACACACACACACACACACACACACACACACACCATTGCTGCCTTATGCTGGCTGGGTTTTCACTGAGCATGCTCTGCTCTGCACATGGTCGTATCACCTCAGCTAGTTTTCACACTAACCTAAGACACACAGACCAGTTCAGCAAAGAGGAAATGAAGGCTCAGAGAGGTGGAGTGACCTGCCTAATCTCACACAGTCACTCATACAGGAGGCAAAGAGCAATCTACCTCCAAATGCCAAAACAGCCAAAACAGTGCGGAGGCCTCTGGAGGCTTCCCAGGGAGCGCATGGCGCCAGCTCATCTGAGGTTTATCCTTGAGTGTTCCAGCACTCTGCAAAACAGTCAGCTGCCTAAGATGGTAGCTCTGCCGCCAACAATAAAACCTCTGAGTAGTCATAGAGTGATGTGGGACTTCCCTGGCTGAGGGCTGACGGGGTCCAGGATCACGGTCAGCACGCACCACCGTGGCCCACCCTCTCCTCGGGTCAGCTGGGGACTGCTGCTCTGAGGTTATTTTTAAACGCCGAATTTGGTGAGGCTGGGAGGGGAGGAAGAAGGGCATGTGAAGAGAAACAGGCCTTGATGAGACGGATGAGACCCCACCGCCAAGAGTGGATCTGTTTTTCCCATCAGCAGTGCTCTGCAGGGCAAGGGCATGGTGAACAAGGGACAGAGGGACATGAGGGACATACTGGGAGGCCTCACCAATGGCCCATGACCTGGACACTCAGCCACCTCTGGTGCTTCCTGCTGCCTGTCTTCAGTTCTACCCCTGCTGGGTGTGAGCAGGGTGTCCCAATGGCCTAGAGGGTCAGGTTTAGCCAGGCGTGGGTGATGCCCTCAAGGCCAGTCACTCTGCCTGGGGCTACTTTCCGGCTCTCTGACACCTTTTGTAACCAACCACACCTCTAGTGATTGGGAGAGCCACCTTCAACCTGCTGGGCCCTGGAATAAGGGTTACTGTGCTGCCCCCAAGACTCTGCCTATAGCATGTAGGCCTTGTACAAGGTTGCAGCCAGCGTCCTGGCCTTTAGCTCTGGGTCTCAGCCTGACATCCCAGCTCCCAGGCAGGCATGGTCCACGTTTCACAGTGTACACCAGACCACTTCCCCACCTTTGGGGTCAAGGCCATGCTCTCTACTGGGGCCTTGACTCTGCCTCACCACCCCGTATCACCTGTTGCATAGACTTCTGCCTCCAGGACCTATGGCTCCCCTGAACCTTTGCAGATGCTGCCTCCCAAACCCGGGCCACCCTCCCCCACTCCACAGCTGGGGTCAGAGCCTCAATGGGAGGAGTCTACTTGAAACTTTCATTCCCAATTCTTGCCCCTCAAGAGACCCCCAAAATGGTGCCCCCCCCAACCGTCCAGATGCATGGGCAGAGACTGTGGGCCATGCGCTCACGTGGTTTGCATCCTGTCTTAGAGTGAAGTGAGGGGCAAGGGGTCTGTTCCTCTGCAGACAGAAGCCACAAGGACAGTTATTAGCCGGATCCAGTCCCTGGAGCACATTGAGAAGCCAAAAGCTGTGGGGAGGGAGTTCCCCTATGTGTTTTGGGTTCCAAGTGGCCTCAGGTGGAGGCCCAGAGTCTTGCCTGTGCTGGAACCACCCATGCCCAGGTGATACTGGGATGTCCCTATCAGATCTACCTGTGTGGCCCAGGACAATGTTACCTTGCTGCCAAAGCAGCCATGGTATCCCATGAACACCTGATGAGCTGCCACAGGGAGTCACACAAAACTGACAGGCAAAGTCCCATGGTCATGGATGAGGGGCCTGGTAGGAATTGGCATTAAACCAGTAATGTGATAAACTAGTGGTTAAACATGGCCCCACTACTAGCAGTAGTGATGTTAGTGTTAGCATAAGTAATTCCACCAGGCCTGAGCCTTCCAGAGTCTCACTCAGAGTCCTGTGGGTAGCAGCGCTGTGGCCAGATGGGAGCCATAAACTAGGGACACAGGTGGCAGTTAGCAGGACCCACTTGGGTTGGCACAGAGCCCAGCATCTCCCCTATCCCCTTGATTTACCATCCCAGTCTGCGCCAGAGACCCGTGTGTGTGGGTGGAAGGAACACAGGGCCAGGAAAGAAGTGTCAAACCTGGGTCTGTACACCAGAAAGGCCACGGGGACATGGGCCCCTGCACACTCAGACATACACATCAAGACGACACATATGTCTGCATGTCTGCTCAGCATATATACAACCCAAGAAACATACACGTGCATACACCACAACCCAGAGGCGTGTGTACGTATACCCAAGGCCCAATAGCCCCCCCCCCCACAGTCTTGTGTAGACAGCCGTCATTCAAGTGTGCAGTGCTGCTGTTCCCAGCAGTCAGCTTGATGTCAGCTTCCTGAGTTTTGGTTTTTAGGACAATATGTACCAGGAACTTGGGACACGTCACCGTGAGTTTGAAGGTAGAGCAAAGCTTGTACCTCTGATCTGTCTGAAGCAGTAGGAGGCATGAGGGTGAGTCTCCTTACTGTGCTGTGCGAGCCAGAGTCGGGTGGCTGCAGTATGGGTGGGGGATAAGGCAGAAGAGGTGATCAGCTGCAACCAGGATGCGTGGTCAGCAGTAGGAGGGGCCAGCCGGCTCCTCATACCCTAGGACAGCTCATGTGAGTTCATCCCTTTTGGTGCCAGCCCTGTGTCACCCTGTTGAGACCACTTTGCTTTGGCTCTTTGTCTTTTGGGGCAGTGGGCGTGGCTCACAGTAGGCATCTCCCAAACCTGGGCAGAGCTGGATGAGTGGAGCCACAGATCTCCTTCAATGAAACCCACAACCCAGAGCTCAGAGGCTAAGAGATGTGCCAGAGTCAGCGGGTGGCACACTGCAAGCTGAGCTGATGCTGCTGAGTCCCAGCTACAGAGGGACTCACTGGATTTACGGAGCAGACTCAGCTCTGTGTCAATACAGGTGGTTTTGAAAGGGAGCCTTGGCACTAGCTAGGGGAGGCAGGGCAAGCTGCTTTACTGGTCTGTTTCTTGGTGTGTGACAGGGGACTCCTGCCACCCACCTTGTGGAGGGTAATGAGGCTAGACAGGGGCCTGAAGCTGGCAGGGCAGCAGACACAGCTGGGAACGGCTCTGAGCTCATAGGCGGAACCGTTCACACGCAGCTCCCAAAGGCAGTGATTAAGTCCTGAGAGGCTCCATGCCCCCTAACAAACGTATGGTAGGACCACGCCGATGCCACTCCAGCTCTCCCTGGCTCTGTTAGGCGTTTCCTCAACTTTTCCCCCATTGCCTTTACTATGCTTGCTGGTGAACGGCTGCCACAGTCTGGCAGTCTCCCAGACTTTTAATTCCCCCGCTATTTTTTGCACACTATAGGCACTAAATAAGTGTCCATTTCCCTCAGAATAGGAGCTCTGCAGACATTTTGGAAACTGGCAAAGCTTTAGAAACTTCTAGATTAAAAACAAACAAAAATTAGAAGTAAGCAGAAGCATTGGTGAGAATGGCTAGCTCCTTGTGCTGAGCCACCCAGTTTGGAGCCACCTGAATCTGCAGCAAAGAGTCTCAGCTCCAGGGCTGGTGGGACAGGCACTGGGCTCAGAGCCCCAGTGTGCAGGGTATCATCTTCTTGTCAGGTGAGGGAGGGGAGAAGGCTCTGTACACTGGCCTCTAACTGGGGAAGAATGAAGCTTCCCGCCTCCCTAAGTCCCCCTTCCAGAGAGGAGTTTATCCCCATTTAAGGCTCCCTTTCTTCCCTCAGCGTCTGCTCCCCACCTCAGAGCCAACCAGGCTTTAAAGGGTCCAAGTTCTGAGTCCAACCAGGGTGGCTCCACCAGCCCCCTTCCAGAGCCTCCCCACTCTATACCCATCAACAGTTCCTTTCGTGCCAGATGTTTGAGGTAGCGCCCCCCCCCCAATCCTGCTTCATAGGGGAACAAGCTAAGGCCTAAAGAAGGGAGGCTGTGTGGGGCTGGCTACCTGGTGAAGGAGCACAGGTGGCCCTGCTCTTTGGGGGCCACAACCAGCTTCCTCACTGCTCCGGGTAAATGGAGGATCTGGCTGAGATGACCCTCAGCCTTGCCTCTGCCTCAGGCCTCCCAGGAACCAGCTGATGAGAGGAGGGGAACCAGCCTCAGGAACCCCAGGCACAGGAAGAGAGTTGACTTGAGGAATATCCCTTAGAGTGATAGGTGGGAGGAAAGGCGGGCTCACCCACTGCCTATCAGAATGTGGTCTGGTGTCTCTCTCAAGGCCTTCCTCCGTGCGGGCGGGGGGGGGGCTTCTCAGGGAGAGGAGCAAGGCCCTGAGCTTGTTTCCTAGCTGTAATGGGGCAGCCCACACATCCTAAGGGACATGGGAAGGGCTAAGGAGGAGACGAGGCATTGATTGATTGACTGATTCATTCGTTCATTCATTCATTCATTCATTCATTCACTCCTTCATTCATCTATCCATACACTCGATTCTTCAAACTGCACATGAGCCTAGTCTGGGAACCACAGGCCTGCAGGGAGCTAAACAGGTAGGACTCTTGAGGGCAGAGGGAGGGCCTAGACAGGCCTAGATCAAAAGTCCTAGAAGCTGAGGTCTGGTAGGAAGGTAGAGCCAAATCAGACCAGAGGAGTCTGAGTCTGGGCAAGAGGGAACACTGCCGCAGTGAGCCTGGCTGTGCCAAGGCCATGAGGCAGGAGGTGGATCTGAACCTGTGGGTGTAGGGTAAGAAGGGAGCAGTGAGGCTGGAATGGCAGGCCAGCAGGGCCTAGTGAGTGCTGTGGACACAAGGAGGACACCTGCGCTTTATGAGAGTCACCCCACAGCTCACAGAGACCGCTAGCGCCTCCTGGGGAGGAGAGGACAGGGAGGATGGAGAGACTGTGCCATTTGAATATCTGCTGTGTAGTAGGGAAGGGGCTCAAAAGGAGGCATGACCCATTGTCCCCAGGAGACCTGATCTGTCCCCACTGAGTTCTGACTAGCAACACTGGGCTGGCCTACTGGGTGAGCATGGAGGAAGAGAAGAGCATTCCTGGACACTGGGTTGGGAGGGGACACTTACAGAGCAGTGCATGCATCCAAGGCCAGCTGTGACCAGGGTCAGAGCTCCTAATGCCAGCCAACTTTTCAGAAGCTGAAGAAACGGGACGGCCTGGATCAGCATCTGGTTCCCTCCCCAACCCTTCGCCGCCATGTCCTGCTGGTCCATAGATCAGTGGAGAACACAACTTACCCTGCCCACCTCAGGCCTGTAGCTCTCAGCACACGCCAGGCCCAGGTCCCTCACCTAGCTCTCTCTTCCCAGCCACCTTCCACGCTAGGCTCTTGCATAAGGACACAAAGGCACAGAGAAGGGTCAGCACTAGCCCAAAGTCACACAGCAAGGGGTGGCAGACCTAAGACATGGACAGGTCATGAGCCAGCTGTCTGCGCACCCCTGGGGAGCTTCTGCCTGGCTCTGGCCATCTTTACTTTTTCCTGGAAACTTCCACAAGACATCCCCTATTTTCAGAGTTCTGTGAGGCAGGGGGCAGAGACACGTACCGCAATCCCTCTGCAGCCGCTGTTCTCTTTCCTGGCTCTCAGTAGCCATCAGTCCTAAACCAAGAAAGGCGAGAAGCTGGGTCGGGCCTTGTATAGGCAAAAGAGGCTTCCAGCCCGCCAGCCCGCCAGCCCTCCACCCCACCCACCCTGTGTTTGCTGAAAGGAGTCTGGCTGCTCCTGGGGCTGCAGAAGCTAGGAACATGTCACCAGTGAGCCCCCTCCACCCAGACTCTGGGCTCACTGTCCCAGGAGGCCCTTTCAGCACCCAGTGAGAGTCCCAGTTCTCAGGTGAGCAGAACAAGACAGTCCTGCAAAATGTCCCAGCTGTGGCAGGATTCTGGGGGCCTTTTGCCTGGGGCTCAGCACACAAGTGAACCCACTGAGTCTTGACTGGGAGGAGGCAGTGGAAGGCAGGGTGCCACTGTGTGGACCTCTCCTGCGCCCTCCTTGCCCTGAGGTGTGCAGGACATAACAAGCTCCGGCATCAGCAAGAAGAGCATACATATCTCAGGAACCTGGAGAGGTGGCAGGTAGCTGGTCATCATTGGCTAACTCCATACCGGCTTGGCCAAATTCCTGTCCTGATTTCAAGATGGCTGGCGTCATCTCCTGCCCATCTTCAACCCATTGCCCAGTAGAGGTCATGTCCTGCTAGTCCCTGGAGCACCCAACTTGTCCCTACCTCAGGTCTGCAGCTCTCACACACAGCAGGTCCTGGTCTCTCACCTAACTCTCTCTTCCCAGCCATCTTTCAAGTCTCTTGTTATAAGGACACGGAGGCACAGAGAGGGTCAGCACTAGCCCAAAATCACACAGCAAGGAATGGAAGAGCTAGGACATGGGCAGGCATGAAGAGCTTCTGTGGGGCCTTTCTGCAGGGAGAGCCACCCTTCCCTGCTCTTTGAGATACTTCAGGCTGGACACAACCCTGCACCCCAATTTCCACATCAACCCTGTTCCTGGCTGCCCCACCTCACAACACCTCCCACACCAGATCTGTTTGGCTCAGCCCCCCTGCCTGCCTTGGACTGCCTGGTATCTCTACAGCAGCCTGTACTTCAGCTTCTGGGTGGCATTAAGAGCCTGGCCATAAAGGAAGCCAGCTCCCTGAGCTCCCGCCCGCTGCCCCTGGAATCTACCCTCCTGAGCCAGGCAGAGATAAACCTTTTTTATCCTTCTTGGCAGGCAGCACACATGGGGTTGTGTGCCCTTATCTAGCCATAATCCAGATGGACCCTGGCAGCCCAGAGGCTGGGTGCCATGCAGGGCACATGTCATGTGACCGCTTTGTGGTAGGGGCTGGGAAGTTACGTCACCCTTGAGGTTAGGGGTGCTATGGTGAGTCTTGGTGTACAAGTGAGGGCACATGGTGGAAATAATGTGCCCAGTTATCCTGTGACAAAGCTGAGACACAAACCGAGATAGCTGGCAGGGAGCAGGAAGGCTCTAAACTGGGAGTCTGAATGCAGGTTCAAGTCTCAGCTCTGCCACTTCTCAGCCATGAGTCATTGTGCCTTCCTGAACTTGGGCACCTGGCTACTTTTGTCACTGCCCTCCTGAGGGTTATTGTGGCACAAAGTTGGTACCACCTAGGGTCTTCTCCCTGCCCCCTGCCTTGGCAGAGCTGCAGAAGCAGAACTACACGGAAAGCAGCTGCGTGCCAGCCGAGCAAAGAGCACCAGGAGGGGCCTGTCAGGGAGGCTCACTGTAGCACATCCTGGGTTCTTCCCCTCTACCCACCCAGACACCAGGTCTAAGGAGTGTCGCTTACACCCCCTTCTAAGCCAAGCAGTGAGAGACCCAAGGGCACCAAGTTCTAGAATAGTCTCACAGTGGCACTGTTTATGAGAGAGATCTGGAAATAGTCCAAAGGGAAAAAGATGAAAAACATTGTCTCAAGACGGCCAAATGCCAAAGCTTCCTTGGCTGTCAAAAAAGGAATGGTCACATCAGACATCCCAGGCCATCCTAGCGATGCAAAGCCAAGGGAGATGCTTATGTTTCCAAGATTGAATTCAGGTTGACACTCTTTTTACGAGGCTGAGGAGAGCTATAAAATGTATATCTACTGGATGTATCGAAACATATCCAGATTTGGCAAGTCCCATGGGGGAGAACGGGGGATGCTATGGGGACCCAAGGAACCAGCACCTGGCCCTTGTGAAGACAGACAGACAGACAGGGATATTTACTACATCACTGAACAACAACAAACAGGAAACTATTGAAGGCACCACATGGATGTAGATGGAAGTGCTGGGGCAGCAAGAGTTCTGATTCCATGGTCTAGGTCCCTCAAATAAAATATAGAGCAATATAGAAAAGTCCTACAAAAAAAAAAGGAAGATGGGGACCAGGGAGATAGCTCAGTGGGAAAAGTGCTTTGTCACACAAGCATGAGGACCTGATTTTGGATCCCCAGCATCCATGTCAAAAGGCCAAGAGCAGTAGTGGGTGCCTGTGCCTGTCATCCCAACACTGAAGAGGCAGAGATGGATGGACCCCTGGAGCTCAGTGGCCAGTGCAGCTGCATTGGTGAGCACTAGGTTGAGTCAGTGAGTGACCTTGCCTCAGATCACAATAGGGAAAAGCAATTGAGGAAGATTCAAAAGATACCAATGTTAAACTCTGACCTACACACACACACTTAAAAATAAAATATACATATGTCTCACCCCCCACCCCGTGATCCCCAGAATCCTTCACGTGAGCCCCAGGACCCTGTCCCCTGGGAGATTTCATACTCAGTTCCCTCATCTGTCAACTGAGACCAACGGTCACAGATGTTCTCACATCTCAGTGCTTTGGTTCTAACCTGGGGAATTCACTCTCAAAGCCCAGGTCATCTCTGGCCCAGCCCCACTGCATGGCTAAGGAATACCTGGCCTCTAAGGGTGAATAGTTCCTCCAGTGCTGGGGAAGGAATAGGCCTGCGCTTTGGTCTCTTTGCTGGCTCCCGAGAATTCACAGACCAAGTGGGCAGATACCCGGACAGATGCTGGGAGCAGAAACCGGACA
Source organism: Dicrostonyx torquatus (assembly GCA_028555095.1). Classification (NCBI taxonomy): domain Eukaryota; kingdom Metazoa; phylum Chordata; class Mammalia; order Rodentia; family Cricetidae; genus Dicrostonyx; species Dicrostonyx torquatus. Next base: position 3,870,369 of record JAQHUG010000146.1, on the reverse strand, counting down.
GATGCTGGGAGCAGAAATCCAGTTCTGCAGATGGTGGGAGAGGGGGAAAAGAATAGCCTCCTTTGGGTCTCCAGAGGATCACATGACCACAGTCCAAGGGGGATCAAGCAGATTATTCTAAGATCTGCCTCAAAAGGGCATTATTCTTGGCAGAGGCCTTTGTTTTGGATTCAGAATGGGAAGAGTTAAGTGTTACATGGGCCAACTAGCTGGGTGATGTTCTGGGATGAGGGAAGTGTGCCACGGATGAAAATAAGCATGGTTTTCCAGCATGGGACCTTGGGCAAATCAGGAGCCTCTCCCAGCTTCTGTGTTCCTGTCTGTCTAATGGGATGATACTCAGGTCCCTCTGTTTAATGTCCATACACTTAAGGGTTTTATTTCCTTCTTGGTACTATTGGAAGGTGGTGGTCAGTTCTCACTGAGCCTAGTGAGAAGTCCTCCAGCCGCTGGGGACATGCTTGAAGGGGGAGCTCCAGGGGCAGGCTTGAAGGGGGTGCTGAGGCCTCAGCCCCTTTCCTTCCTCTTACTGCCTTTTGTTCCCAATGAGGAGATAAAGGAGTTCACTCTACATTCCTACCACAATACTCTGCCTTGCTAGAGGCCCGAAGCAATAGGGCCACTGACCATGGGCTAGCGGTTCAAACGATGAGCCAAATAATCTTTCCTTGGTTTAAGTGGATTGTCTCAGATGTTTTGTTGCAGTGTGGAGAGCAGATCCCCAGACACAGCCTGAGTGTGACTGTTGCAGATGACTGTGGCAGGTTAGGAAGGTAATATCACTGTTCTGAGACAAAGCTAGGGAAAGGCAGATGCAGTGTTCAATAAAGCTTTATCAATAAACTGTCTACCCAAGTCTGCAAACAAGCCCTCAGGCTACACCTCTCAGGGAGCTGATTGGAACTGCAGACTCTGGGTTAGCCCACTCCTGCCTGGGAACCTGGCTGCTTGCTAACAGCTCAGGTGTCTGCAGGGTTGAGCTGCCCTAAACTGGGAGTACCACGCTGAATCAAGGGAGCGAGAAGGGAGTGTGGGAAAGGGTAGCACTGCCAACTATAACAAACCAAGTCACCAAGGTGGCGGCTAATTGACGGTGGCTGCTGTTCCAAACAGAAGCTTGTCATCTGTGATCAAATGAAGTTGCCTCTAGGCCAATCAACTTCAAATTTATGCAAATAGGACCGCCACAGAGATGACAGAGTACCTACCCCCTCCCTGACAGTCACAGCCTCTCAGGCAGCCTGGAGGACTGTGGCCTCTCACATATCTGCCCCAACTTGGTCCATGACTGGGACTAATGAGCCCCCACTCCCCATAATTGGCACTAAAGCTGTCACTGTGAACCAGGCAAGACTTGGATTTTCCTCCCAACAGTGGCAATGGCCCCAGTAGTGGCTACTGGCTTCAGTAGGCCAGACCTACCTGTTCTCATTTACTGTCACCCAGGATGCCTCCTCAGAGGCATGGCTGGACACAGATAGGACCAAACACTGCAAGGAGTGAGTGGCTCTTGATCCCCTTGGTGAGCACACCTGAGCAGGCAAGTTTCTCCCTGCTGGCTTGCAATCTTGAGGCCCTGCCACTCCAAATGTGTAAAGTCCCCAATCAGAATCTCTCAGCAGTCAGATCCCCAAACTCCTCTATCTCACCTCCCCAACTTGCCTTTCACCCCAGGGCAAATCACTGTGCTGAAGGGAATGGGGGGTGTAGTGGAGGTCAAGGACACCCCCACCCCAAACCAGACACCAGTTAAGACACAGTGTCCTATCTGAGCTGACCAAATGGGGCCCTCACTCCTTCTTACCCAGGCATGCCTGTGGTCATGGGGTCACAGAAGTGGACCAAACCCCTGATTGTCTTGCCTGGCAGTGGGAGATACCTGAGTCCTAAGGGCTTTGTGCCTCCTGCCAGGTCGGACCCCAGGGCTCCTGACCCAGGGGTTCCCTCCTCTGGTCCCCTCAGAGCAAAGAGAGAGAGAGAGAGACAGAGAGAATCACTTCCTACCTCCCCTTACTGTTCTCTTCAATCCCTACCCCCTGCCCAAAGGGAGACTAGAGATCTGACCACATTGGAACAAGACTGGACTCTCAGTGCTTCTGTCTGTGGGTACCCAATATGCCCCTCCATCCACTGCCCAAGATGCCAAGAGAGTGATGATGGAGGGACTGCCCACCAACCCTCCCAGCTCAGGAGCACTCACCTTGGGGGACCAACCTGGGGAACTTCCTTTGCGGGGGTAGGGAGCTAACCTTAGGGGAACTTAGAAGTTGTACCTGTTTTTTTTTTATCAACTCCACACAAGCTGAAGTTATCTGAGAACATCAACCAGGCAAAGACCTCCATCAGATTGGCCTGCGGGTGTGTGTGTTGCATTTTCTTGAATGGTGATTGATATGGGAGGGACCAGTTCACTGTGGGCGGTACCTCCCCTGGACAGGTGGTTCTGGGTCCTCTAAGAAAGCTGGGTGAGCTAGCCTTGAGGAGTAAGCCAATACACAGCACTCCTCCATGGCCTCTGCTTCAGCTCCTGTTTCCAGGAGCCTTGACTGCTCGCTCTGACCTCTATCAGTGGAGG
>JAQHUG010000146.1:3856536-3866854 GCA_028555095.1 Dicrostonyx torquatus | reverse complement strand
AGGACATGGAGGTGGTGGAGTGTGACCCGGGGTGCGGGAATCAAATGCAGCACGTCTTCATATTGGTTTAGCTCAGTGTTTTATCACAGCAATAGAAGCAAACTAGAACAAACGTTCACTTTGGGATCTCACTCTGGGTGGGGAGCTGGGCGGGCAGAGCCTCATCACACATACCCAGAGGCACCATGTCCTCCTGGCCCACCCTAGGAGACTTGACTTTTTCCAACTGGAAGGTGTCTGGTTATGGAGAGGAAATTGCCGTGTCTTTGGGACCTCAGTTGATGTCTGGATAAACAGCAGTCTGGAGGTCTAATTAGCACCACTTGGGGGGACTGTGGGCTCAGAACTTTCTTCCACTGGGGAGGTAACAACATCAGAGGCTGTTGTGAAAGAGCTTGGTTTGTAAAAACCCAAGGACAGTCAGCAACAGGGAGGAACTGGGTGGGTGGGTGGGTTCCTACAGAGGGTGGCCACAGCTACAGCCACTGAAGACAAAGTGAGGCCAATCTGAGACAGAGGACCCTGCGTACATGACTTACCCTTAAAGTAGGGAGCCCACTCTGGCCCGACATGGGAGACTTGAGGAAGAATCTTTGACCTTAAAGCTCTCCCTCTTCCTGCCTGTCCTCTCTGTGTGCTCAGGAACAGTAAGGAGTGGCCAGCCTCAGTGGAGGACCCAGTCTGGTCTGAGGCATTGTCACTTGCAGCGGACAAGCACCTTGTGGCAGGTCACATGCGGCAGATGGGAACTGGAGCCATCTCAAACTTCCTGCCCCCATATGTCTCTACACTGCCTCCAGCCAATCCACTCCCATCCACACAGCTCCTGTATGTTTCAGGGTGGGTACTCAAGATGCTTGGAATTCAGGAGTTCCCTTGTGCTCTGACATTGATCTCATTGTTACCTGGAGACTGGAATCCACAGAGTAGGAGCCAAAATAGAGGCTGATCTGCTTCCCACAGTGGAACCAGAAAGGAAAGACTACCCTGGGCACCTAGTGTGCACCAAGCTCCACAAACCTCAGCAGCTTAAATATTCAAAAGAGGAGAGGCCTCTGCTCTGAATTTGCAGAATAGAAAACTAAACCCAGAGAGATAATGTGCCTGCCTAAGATCACACAGAAGCTGTGCACATAGGACTTAGACTGAACTTGTCTGGTCTCCACAGCCCAGAACTTTTTTAAGCCTTTACTCTTGGTGTTGGACTTCAGGCAGAAAATGAGGTTTAAGGAAAAAAGATGCCAGTCCCTGAACCAACCAGCCTTGGTCACCAGGATTCCCCTCTCATACTTGTGACCAAAGAAAGAGCAGGAACATTTGAGCCACCAGCCTTCCCATTGCCCAGATATGCCTATAGACACCTGCAGGCATCAGCTCCCTACAGTCCCTGACATTCCCACCTGGCCACTCAGGCCCCCGGTGAAGTGTCAGCTTTCTGGCCTGGTCCCTCTCTGACTCTGCCCTAACTCTGTATTCAATTATTTCAATTTAAATTTAAAATAACTAGCTTGTGGCTCAGGTTCCAGCTGTGGGGTAATGAAGAGTGGGAAACCCTGCACGCCTGGGAAAGAAGTTGCTCACCGACATGGAGGCTCCAAACCTTCCAGGCCTACCTCCTGACCCCAGGGACAAGGCTGTGGAGAGCCATCAGGCTTCAGTGCCACCCCCACCAAGAACAGTGTGACCAGGAGTGACCACTCGAGTCAAAGCCTCATTATTGTTGCTTCTTGCCTCCCCTTGTCCTTCCACTTACCATTCTGATTAGAACTGTTTACTGAACAGCTGCTACATATGTCCCCATCCTAGGGCCTGAGGAAATATGCCAGAACAGTCTTGGGGACATTTGCCATCCTGGGACCTGGTGTGCAGGGTCTTGGCCCAGTGCTTTTCCTGAGAGCCCTCCACCACCCACAAGGTGCCTGGGGAACACAGAACCCACCATGGCTGTCTCTGTGATCTTTGCCAATGTTGACTCTCCAAGGCTGAAGCAGGGTGATACTGTTCAGCAAGCCCTCAGGTGTCCAGCTGGAAGTGGATGTAGAGGAGGCGGCTGTGGGCCGGGAGGGCATGAGTGGACTGTAGGGAGGAGGGAGGCCTGGCTAGCCTTGCCCAGGTTACAAATAAACTCCAGCCCAGCCGCTTCCCAGCCGCGCGGAGAGAGAGAGAAAATAGCTTTCACACTGTATTTGCTGATTTTTTTTTCACTCTGCTGCTTCTAAATCGATCCCGAACAGATTGTCCGATTGTTTGGATTTCAGGAGAGAAGTCGCGCGCCTTGGGCTGGTCTTTCTCCTGGTGACATTCTCCCCTTCTCTTTTTAGCCAGGGTTTAGATGGACAGCCAAGGCTGTCCTGGGCTCATCTTGGAACCTGGGACCTGCCGGTGACAGGTGAGGGACCAGCTCCAGAAGGAAGGGTTCTGGGCTCCACAGCGGCATCCCTGACTAGATCCAGAATGACATGATGTCCTTGGTGGAATACCTCTGCTTCCCTAGGAAGGACAGGATCCTCCAGGCACCCTGGGACCATGGAGCCCTACCTTCCCTCTCCCTTCTCCAGGAGAGTACTCTAGGCATCTAACTGAGTCACAGCTATCAAAGAACTACATCAGCTCTGTGATCCCGTGGCCCACAGCCCTTTCGGGGGCCCATAAGACCATATTGCACAGAGGACTGGGTAACCTGTCCTGCTAGGGTGAGTTGATTAGTAATGTCTGCCTTGGGCACAGCAGTGGGTGGTGGTGACATTCATTCTACTTACTGTCATTCTAAGTCTATGTGGTGAAATGAGAATTCCAAGCTGATCTGAGTGGGCTGGGTAGGGAGACTATGACCTCTGCTTCCACTCAGCTCTCCATGAACGCTTTGCGACAGACAGGCCACAACGTGGGGAGTGTCTCAGACTCATTCTTCAATTCTCTACTGATACCCTTGTGCCTCTCTATCCCCTCCAGCACCTGGGTTGTAACCTCCTCCAGGCTGGCCTCCTTGATGCCCCCACCCCTGCCAGATAGAGTTGTTCCATATCTGTCATTCCCAATATCTGTGCATTTCCTCCCAAAGGGCACAGCAGGTGACTGTCCCAACTCTACTAGAGGCTCTGACCTACTGGACAAGTACTAGAGATCAGACACATGGGACAACTGATTCTCCCAGTCCTGCTTCTCTGTGTTGCTTCCAGCCATGGAAGCCAGGCTTCTAGCCCTTCCTCGCTCATCTCATGCCCTAGATGAAGCCAGACCACCCAAAGAAGGGTTCTGCACCTCTCCTACAGGCCATCCCTTCCCCAGGCTGGTTACTTTTTCTTGTCGTCCCAGGCAGTTAGGTAACAAACGGGAGGTGAGGAAAGATTCATGAGCCCTCAGTCACCTGATGTGGACCCACTTTACAAAGAAGTAAACTGAGGTAGAGAGGGGAAAGGGTACCAGGTGAGGCTGCCATGCTGAGGGTGGGCCCAAGACAGAAACCATCCTCCCTTCCCTCATCTCCTGCCTCAGAGCTCGCTGGGCTCTGGTGAATCATATGTTAGGAAGACCCTCTGCTGCGACTAGCCATGGACCTGAAAGCAGGTTCTGTGCAGAGCAGCAGAGTGGAGCTGTGGTCAGGAGGTGGAGAGTGTCTCCCAGTCACTGAGGCTCCAGAGGAGCTGGCAAAGTTGCCCAGCCCTGGGGCTGCTTTTCAGCACCTCTGGCTTTTGTTATACATTCTCTGTTCTGTGCCCTGGGCTCTTTACAAGAACTGGCACCGAGGACTGCGTGGCACTCACTGCTATGCTGTGATGCTCCTGGGCTCCAAACCCTCCCACCACGGCAGCTCTGACCCAAGGCCCCTCCTCTGATTTTGTGCCCCTTATAGGTGGCAGGTGCCTTTCAAACACACTCTCACTGCTCCCAGGGTTCTGAGCAATGACTGCAGGAGGATGGCCTCTTGCATGATGGGGAGGGGAAAGTCAGAGGCACTCCAGGGAGACCGAGAGTTCAGGCTGAAGAATTTGGCTCTGCCCAGCTGCAGGACATCAGGAAGCCTGGGCCCCAGGTTAGGCCACCAACCCCATCAACAAATAGTGTCAGGGAGAGAGCCAGGAGGGTGCCGCCTCTGCATTCGCCTTTTGAAGTTTCCCTGGGCTGCCCTGACATGAAGCTGTGGTGCTTCCCCTGCCATGATTAATTAATTAATCAATTCATTCATCCATCCATTCATCCACTCACTCGTTCACTTGGCCATCTCTCTCTTCAGTTAGAGCAAACCTGTCCCACATGCTAGGCCTAGGTGGGAATAAGAGGCCACCACCCTGACTAGACAAGGCTAGCCCTGCCCTGGCCTCTGTGGTATCTGTGGCATCCTATGACAGCATGTACTGAGCATTTTCTATGTACCAGTCTCGCTTAAATCCCATAGGACCTCTGGGATGAGGAAACTGAGGGTCAGAGAGGAGTCAGAGCTGGGGTGGACAATGGAGCCATTGATGGAACTGGTGAGGTTCTCAGAACGCTACAGTTCCTGCCTCCATCCTCTCTGTACTCACGTGACAATTGCCACTCTGCTTATCCAAATATACCTGACGTTACTATCCTGGGGCTCAGAAGGATGCACAAGGCCCCTGGCTGGCTGACGGGAGTAGGGTGGAACAGAGGGCCAGTCCATCACTGCCTTCTCACCCCCTGTTCAGCAGTTGCCATGGTTCTGGGGCATTGGACTTCAGCATCCTTTCCTGATATTCCAATGACAACTACCATTGTGGCTACTCCTTGCTGCAAGGGCCAGGGCACCATGGGCTTGCTTGTCTCGGGTGTCCTCAATGTTGAGGAAGCAACGGCAACAGAGTAGGAGTTTACATCACAGAGTGTGGCTTCTGAGAGAGCTGACTGGACGCTGAAGGCAGCAACAAATGCATTCTAAATAGCCGCCCATTTTGCAGGTGGGGAAACTGAGGCTACAGGGATGCATAACTTACCCAGGGTCTCCCAGTGAGCAGCATGCAGAAGAAAGACTTGTCCAGAATGGAGCCCAGTATAGCCTCCATGACTCCCAGGACTCGTTGCCTTGGTGACGGGCCCCAGCACAGCAGCTGGGCTCAGTCCCAAAAGGGCTCCGATTCCACGCAGTTACACCCAGCAATGCCACATCCCGGACCTGCTCCCAGAAGCCTGAACTATCTAAACATCACAGTGGCACAAACAAGGTGATGGGGCTGCGGGCTTCCTGCTGTGATGATGCCACCCTGCCTGCAGACCCACAAAGCCTATTCCAGGTGTGCAGAGAGTGGGACTCAGGGCACAAGTGGGCTCGGGCAGCCCCAGACCCCACATCCCTAAGTCCAGTCCCTACTGCAGCCCAGGGCTTCAGAGGCAGTGTCTGAATCTCTTCAGTTTTAGTGTTAAGTTTCAATAACAGAATCCATGCTGCTCCCCACCCTCACGTAGCCCACTTAGTCCATGGTCACAGTGCATCTGTCTGTGACTGGCCACCATCCTTCCTGCTTTCAGGGCTCAACTCTCCTGAGAGAATCAGAAATCTGCTTCTGGCCATCTAAGGGTGACAGGTGACAATGGGCACAAAGGGCTAGGAGACAAACACATGTCAGGCTAGATTGTAACAAAGGAAATGTATTCAAGCCTGAAGATGTCACTTTGGGGCCAGGCTTCTATGGGACATAGAACATTCCTTCTAGAAATGTCTGCCTCCTCTGCTGGGAATCACTCCTGCATGCCCTTCAAGATGCACACCAGCTGAAGCTCCCCTTTTCCAACAGCCCTCCCGGCCCCTCACGGGTACCTCTGTATTCCTGCATCCAGTCTGCACAGCACAGCAGGGCAAGTGGGTCAGATTCTCTCTGCCGCTCTGAGCCTGGCTTGCAAGGTGCTCTGGGAGTTGGGAGTGAATGAACGCTAACTACGCTGGTTCTCAGCTGGATTCCAGCTGCAGGTTCCCAGCAAGCCTCCGTGAAGCCGGCCCCAGCGTGCGGAAAGCTGGAAGGGATCTGTCTTTAATTTGTGCTGATGTCTGAGAAAGTGACATTTTACCACGAGCCCCTCGCACATCCAGGAGCTCCAGAACCTGGCACAGGAGTTGAACTTTCCCAGTCCTGCATCCCGGTGCAAGGCTCTCAGCCAGAGCAGCTATGTCCCTCCTCCAGCTTTCCCTCTGCCTGTTCCTAAGAGGCCGCCGGGCAGGAATAAGCAGATTATGGAGCTGGCTTTTAAAAGACCACGATTGCTCTTGTTTTCCAGGGAAGTGTGAACAACAAAAAATATTTCTCTCTCTCTCTCCCAGGGCTCACAGAACTTAATTCGCTGTTAAATGGGTGTCATTTGGGATGTGCAAAGATGGTTTCGATATTCTCCAAGGTGTGTGTACCCATAGCTTCTGGCTCAGCTGTGCAGACATGAGGGAGTGATGCTCAGAGCCCCCATAAGTGGGTGAGAGCAGAATGCTGGGCACATGTGGATCTGTATCCCCATTCATTGAGGCTTACTTTGAAAATAAATACAAAGGGACGAGTGTTCACACGGCCAGGGAAGGGATTCCAGATGTGACTCTCAAGAATTGGCTTGGGGGGGGCAGCATAGAGAAAGTCTATCTTTTAAGGCATTTGCACTCCTACTCCCAGGTCAGTGCTCCCAGCACTTTCCAAGGCAAGGTAGTTTCAACATGCCAGGGACAGGCTAAGTCAAGATACCCAAGATACCCTCAAAGGGAGGGAGTGGACTGAGGTGTGTGTCTATGGGGGCAACATCAGCAGGACCAGGGCAGCTGGGACAGCCGAGGCCCAGATGGTGATGGCCTGTTCAGACAGCCCAGGCTGAATGCGGACTTGGCCCTGGTTGTATCAAGATGGGGCTTCCTAGGGGTAAGTCTGAGCAGGCCTAAGAATCCCTGCCACCTTCCCAGTGGAGGGATATCATCTAAAAGTAGCCACAGCAAGGAGCCCTGGAATGGGATGGGATTCTGGAAGGAGGGAAGGGCAGGAACATGGAGAAGGAAGAGACAGGCCTGTAGAGCAGCACCGACAAAGCACGGGACACACGGCACCAAGGAGATGTGACCCAGAAGAGGCAAGACAACCTTCTAATGCTGCCAAGCTTCTAGAAACCACGGTATAGGACAGGGGCTGGGAAACAAGGCCCCACATTGCTTAGGGATTGCCATTGCAATGGAAGATGCATTAACACAGGTGGAGCACCTCCAGGAAGGAGCTCTGTTCTGAGACCATCACAAGGAAAGCAAATAGAGCAATATTGGTGAGCAGACTCCCAGTGGTCACTACACCCTCTGCAGAGCCAACTCCTTCCTCTCACCTGGGTCAAAGGCTGGGTTCCAGGCAATGTGGCCTGGTCCTCGGTAGCAGGGTGCTAGGTGGACTCTGATTAGCAGCCTTTCCCCTCCAGATCCCCCATTTGTACAGAAGAATCAGCAAATGTACCCTTGGGAGCTTGGGTGAGAGTCCACAAGACACTCATACAAAGCTGGGCATTGCTCCGAACAATGGCCTCCCTGTCGCCGCCTGCCTCACGGAATCCCATCACTGCAGGCACAGCTTAGAGTCTGTGTCAGCGAAGTCCCTTCCTGCAGGCACAGGCAGCTGACACAGCCAAGCCTGTAGTCCACCTGCCACCTTCTCCCAGAAGCCAGGCCCCAGGCATCAGGCAGCTGGGGAAGGGCCAGCAAGGGCTACATTTGTGTTAGAGGGGCACGGTCCTTCCTCAGCCCACCTCTCTGCAGGGCTGCCCTCTGGGAGCATTGAGACCTAGAAGCTTTGCTCCTCATTGACCCCCCCATCTCCTATCTCCACTCTCAGGTTGAAGATAGGGGTGTCCGTTCCTAGGGCCCTGCTGTGTCACCTCATCTGTCCTCCCTATCCTGTAGTGTGATCTCCCAGTTCTCCCTGATTAAGGAGGGCCTTTCCCCTCCCCACAGTCCACAAGTTTGCTTGTGGAGAGTTCATCTTTCTCCCTCTAGCTGATCCACGACTCCCTCAAACCTTCCCTCTCCTATGTTCCCACCTCTTGTGCCCCACTGTCAAACGGCTCATCAGGGACTCTCCTCAGCTGCTTCCTCCAGAGCCATCAAGAGCGAGGCCCAGGCACAGGGCCACTGACAAAGGGCAGTGAGGGAACAGATGGACAGCAGGTGAGCAGGGAGTGGCCCTCAGCTGCCTTTCTTTTGGACAGGTCCCAATCGCTTTCCTTTTTCTGGCCTCCATAAAGGGCTGAGCAAGCAGAATTGCCCTCACACCCAACCATGCAGCCCCAACAAGCCTGGATGGCCCAGTACAGCAGGGTGGCTGCTCTCAGAAGTATTTCTCCCTCCCTCCCTCCCATCTATCAGTTCTGTGGCTGCCCTGAGAGAGGCCGGAGTCAGGCAGGAACCCAGAGTGCCTGTGAGGTTAACATTACCACCCCACCCCCACTCCATCCCCATACACCCTGGCTGGCGGGCAGCTCTTGCCTGAAATCCCAGCCCTTTTGAGGCTGAGGAAGAAAGATTGCAATGAATTTGAAGCCATCCTGAGCTGCAGCACCATCTTGGTGCTGCAATCATGGTTCAACAAAACAAAAAACTAAGCTAAAACAAGATTAAAAAGACCCTGATAGGACATGTTTGGCTTCGCTTGAGCCGGGAGGTTCAGGGGCTGCTGGGCAGCAAAACTTTCTGGCTAGCTCTTTTCCATATTCTCCCTCCACCAGGACAGGCCCAGCAAACAGCCCTGTGTGGAGGAAAGAAAGATTGCCCTACGGAGGTCTCAGCACTTGGGGGAGACCTTAGTTCTGGGAAGCTCTGACCAACTTGGGTTGATACCAGGGAACAAAGTCTGGCTTCAGAGTGTGGTTCCAACGGACATTTTAATCAGCCCCCACAGCGGACAGTAGACACTTTCAAAGGTTCCCAAGCACCTTTAGGCAATTGGAATCAAGCAAGAGAACAAAGAGGGACAGAGGGGGTAAAGTTCTGGGTTGTCTGGCTCTGGGTGGAGCCCAACTTGCAGGATCGCGGACAATATTTAGAATCATAGAGTGTCAGTGACCGAGGCATCTTAGACAGTATCGGAGAAACAGGTTCAAAGACCGGCCTGGGGCACAGAGCATCGCTATTCACAGGAACTTCACCAGGCTTGCTTTCTTGGTGGTTCCAGCAGCCGCTGCAGATGGGAACCACTCCCCTTCTATCTTACAGATGAGGAGGAGATGGTCTCAGAGGAGTTGAGAGCCCGGCTCAAGGTCACACAGCCTCAAGAGAGGTCCCTGGAGTTTCCCACGGAAGGCATTTTTCTCTTCCTATGCTGGGCCAGGGTTCCCGAGCAGAAGCACCCACTAAAGCCAGGTTACCAGAAAATAGAAAAGTCTGGGGGGAGGGATTCTTACATATAAATGCTCTCTCGGGACACATTATGTAACTATGGTTCCCCATCCCTCCATAGCCCCAGGGGTCTGGTTGGGGCAGTAAGCACCCACTTTGGCACCCACCTGGGGACCCTAGCCTGGGGGACCCCGACAAGAATCAGACTCCGCTTGGCCCATCAGGCAGTCAGCGCTGCTCCTTCCAAGGAGAACAGTTGGAGGCGCCAGGATGCGCTGCCCCCTTCCTTTCTTTTCCCCTCTGGCTGGATAAGAAATACTAATACTAATAATGATAATAATAATTAGAATAAATAGAACCCAAAGACGCTGGGGTCTCGTTGCTATGACAACGGCTGGTGCTAATGAGCTTTTTGGAGGCCGCTGCCGGACCACCCAGCCCCGGGCGCGGGATTACTATCGATCCGGCCCTGGGAGGCGGCGGCAGCTCAGTCTGGGGGTCCCCGGTGTCGCCAAGAAGGGACCCCTGGCAACCATGCGGCTTCCAGCGCGGCTCCATAGCCCTGCCCCACGCGCACTGGGTCCCCAGCCGTCCGCGCTCCGCGGCGACTCCCAGCCCGGCCCCGCTGCGGTCTGGGACGGTTGCCCGGATCCGGCGACCACCACTTCGCCCCGCCCCGGAGCTCCTGGTGCCCCTGACACGGTCTCGCCCGCTCCCCGCAGCCGCGCGTGGACCCCGCAACCCCGTGCCCAGCTCACCTCGTGCTCGCGCCGGTCGCTCCTTGCTATGCAGCCGGGAGCCGGCGCCCGCGGGAGCCGCCTGCAGGGGCGCGGGGCTGCCCACGCGCGCCGCCGCAACAGTTGTCTGCCAAGCTGCGGGCGTGTGGGGCTCCGGGGCTCCGGCCGCGCTCCGCCCGCTGCGCCCCACGCGCGTCCCGCGCAGCGTTCAGCCCGGCCGCCGCGCCCTCTGCTGCCCTGAGCCGTCTCGGCCTGCGCTCCGCTTGCTGCCTCTCTCTGCTTCTCT
>JAQHUG010000146.1:3843865-3856506 GCA_028555095.1 Dicrostonyx torquatus | reverse complement strand
CTCTCTCTCTCTCTCTCTCTCTCTCTCTCTCTCTCTCTCTCTCTCTCTCTCTCTCTCCCTCCCTCCCTCCCTCCCTCCCTCCCTCCCTCCCTCCCCTCCATCCCACCCGCTCTTCCCTTTCCACCTTGCTCTCCCTCTGCCTTTGTTTTTTTCTCCATCTCTCTCTTCTGGTTCTTTCTTCTCACCTTCCCCTTTCTTTCTTCTTCTCTCTCATCCCTTTGCTTTCTACTTTTTCCTTGCCCACTCCTTCTCTCCCTTCTCTCTTCCAGTTTCTTCCTTCTTCTCCCTTCACTCCTTCTGCCTCCCCAACCTCGACCAAGGGCTTCTCCTCAATATTCCCCTCATCTCCTCCTTCCCACCTGCTCCTCAGCTCCATACCTGCTCCAAGAAAGACTCCGAACGACTCCGGTATCAGCAATTGCCTGCAAGGATCCAGCCTCTTCTCTTTCCAGGACAACCCTTGCCCGGCAGCCGGTGGCCTTCTGCCCCACCTACTCTGTGCACAGCTCCAGCCTCAGGCTGAGAGGTTTGTCTTACGAACCGCCCCTGAGCCAGGCAGTCAGGGGCACACTTGATTTGAATTTCCTCGGGTGAAAGCTCCGCTTCCCTAGTCTTTTAGACCCGGGTCTAAGCCTTCACCTCATATCTCTCGCCAGAACATCCCTAGATTGACTTCACTCGCATTTCATCTCCGACCTGAAGGGCAAAGAGATGCTGGCCTCCAGCCTCAAGCTCCTGGGCCTATCTTTTCCCACTGCCTGGACAGCCTCAGAAAGTCCTGTGGGTTGCTCATGGTGACCCTGAATTCCTCTCAGGGGAGAGCCAGGATGGGACATTTTCACTATTTCCCGAAGAAGAATATCCTTGAGTACCTGAGAAAGCAGCCCCCAAGATCTGTCCCTCCAGGGTGCTGTTATACTCACATTTCGTGGTCACCTTTGATTTTTGAGACCTCAGTGGAATCTCAAGTAAAACTAGGCTGAATGCTACCTGCCTTGAACTTACTTCTTGCCACCTCACTGAGTGGTTCCTTTCCCCTATACTGACAAACACACAGACTCAGAGAGGTTAGAATAGTACCTCAGAGCCACACAGTTGACAAGGGGTGAAATGGAACCCAAAGCAAAGCCCAAAAACCTCACTCTTCTCTCCTGGTCGAGAGATCCTTCCAGAACAGACCCTTCCCCCTCCAATGTAGAACAGACTGAACTTTCTCCAGAGTCTAGAAAGAGCCTCATGGCATGCTGGAACCTGCCTGGCACTTCTGCTTTTGAGGCTAGGGGACTCCAAGAGGTGCCAGATGGGAAGGACCAGTACTGTCTCTCACCCAATCCTGTATCGGCGAAGGCCTTGGATTCCATCCATGCCCTTGTTCTCTTCGTGGATATAGCCAGGACTGACCCACTGGGCCCACCTGAGACCAGGGCTGCCCATGGGAACTGCTCCAGCTAATGGCCAGGGCACCAAAGCTGCCCAGACTAGGTGAGATCAGGCTCTGGATAGGGACTGGGAAGTGAAGCCTGCTTGGTAAGGAAAGGGCACAGAAGGGAAGGGCTGTCCAGCACTCAGGATTTTGGACACAAACCAAGGTAAGTCTGTATTCTTTTTTGATGCCATAGCCCTTGGCTGGCACAAACTTCTTCCAAAGAGGAAGTTGAGGAAGACCCTACTTCAATGAGGTTGAAGGGAGCAGAAGGCCTTTTGAGCTCTCTGACCTTTCCATATCAGCATGGGGACCAGCAGGGTTAAGGCAAGTGCAGGTTCTGGTAGCCACAGGACTATGTAAGATTTGAACTCTCTGGCTCCAATTGAGACCCTGGCCTCAAGCTCTCAGTAATGGAGGCTGAGACCAGAGGCACTCCCATGTGTACAGCAAGGGAGCAGGGCATGTTGGGAGAGCAGGGGGGAGCATATGATACACTGTGTGGGATGCCCATGGGTGATATGTGATACATGTGTGTTAGGTGTGGGTATTGTTGCATGGTGTGCAGTATATGTTGTGTGTGCTGTGACTGTATATGTCACATATATATTTGTATGTGTGTTATATGGTATGGTGTAGGGTATTTGCATATGTGGTATGGTGCGGTGTTAGGCTGATGCAATTTGTGTATGGTGTATGTAGTGTGTGCAGGGGGCTGAACGTAACACATTTTTTATGTGTACATGTGTGGTGTGTGTTGGGTGAGGTGAGTGTGTCATGATGTAGATGGTACCTTGGGAGATGTGTCAACAGATATTTGGGTACTTGAGGTGGGTGAGATGAATGGGGCATCTCACTTTGCCAGACACTCCCATGTGGTCCCCAGGTATGGCATGGCTGTGTGGGGGACAGGCTGTCTGGGATGAAAGCAATCTGTGTATGGTGCATTCGGGATGGAGGTGCCCTCTTCTTGCCTCCAGCATTGATGTGGAACAAGCTCATGTCGCAGCGAGTGTAGGTACTTGAAGATATGTGGGACTCACTACCCTGAATCTCACAGGTTGCTGTGACAGCTGATGTCCAGCCTCTTGCCAGCCCAGTTCAACAGGACACAACCCAGCCCCTGTCTTCACCCCTTGACCACTTCCTCTGCAGTCAGCCTGTGCCAGCTACACTGAGGCCATCATGGACACAATGACGTCCCCACCCGCCCCGTTACACAGGTTTTCCTACCTTGAACAAAATCCCTTAGTCTCCCTGAGCCTTATTTCCTTATCTGTGAAGTAGAATAACCACCAGGACCAGTGGGAAGATTAATGACAGAACACATCACATCAGTCCTGTATCTCAACAAGCTAGCACTGACTTAGTAGGTCCTGCCAGTGTCCTCTTGTCCTTTAGAGAGATGGAGGTTTTGTCCTCTGCCTGGTCACACCCCATTTCACTGTCCTTTGCCTCTGCATCCCAGGACTTTGTGGTTGCTATAACAATGGCCACACACAAAGCAGCTTCACATATCACACATCTATTTCATGCCTTGCAGTTCTGAAGTCAAAAGTTCTGCTGATCCTGGACCAAAGTGTGTCTGAGGAGCCATATTTTCCTTGGGGCTTCAGGAGAGGGCCCTTCCTGCACCTTTAGTCCAGGTGACCCCTGTATCTGTCACTGGTGGCTATATTGCTTCAGCCTACACCAGGGGATCCCCAACAATTCCTGTCAACTTCATGCCTCAGCATCTTTAACCCCACTGCATGCAAACCTATTTCTTCTTTTCTTTTTCCTTCTTTTAGACAGGGTCCCAAATAGCCCAGACTGATCTCAGACTTCCAATGTGACTTTGGACTTCCTAATCCTTCTGCTTTCACTCCCCAAGGGCTAGGACTGCAGGCATGCACCACCATGCACAGTGTGTGTTGCTGGGATGGAATCTAAATGTGTGTACTAGGCACACGCTCTACCAACTGAGCCACAGCCTGGCCTCCATTTCTCTTCATTTTATTGACTTATTTTGTGTGTGCATGTGTGTATGTGCACACACACACACACACACACACACACACACACACACACACACACTCATGTGCCATGGTGTGCATGTGGAGGTCAGAGGAGGACTTTCAGGAATCAGTTCTCTCCTCCCACTATGTAGGTCCCAGGGATTAAACTCAGGTCTGTTCTGCTTGGTAGGAAGGTTTTTACCCATTGAGCCATCTTGCCAGCCCTTGAGGTAGCAGCAACAGACTCAGGAATGGGGCTGGGGTGCCAAGGGGGAAGGGAAGTGATTCCCAGCTTTCTTCCCCTTTGAATCTGCAGAGCAGGGAGCAGGGAGGATGAGGAGAGGCAGGCAGCTCACTGATCATCTACAGAGCCATCAATGCATCTGTGCGGAGTCCCCTCCTCCACCAGGAGTCTAGCAGGGAGGTGGGTTTGGTGTCTTCAGAGCTGACCGAGCAGCTGCTCTAACCCCATCTCGGCACCTGCAGTGGGGAGCCCTGCTTTGAACCCCAGCACCACCCTCATCCCCCAGCCTTATTTACTATTTTTCAGCCTTCGGGAGGCCTGCTCCCCCGCAAAAGCAACTGCTCACCGGGCAGGCAGGGGACCGGCAGGCGGGCCGGCCTGGCGATGACTCATGCTCTCTCTGCGAGTGCAGCCTTTTCAAAGGGCTGGCTGGGGAGGAAGCTAAATTTAAAGCCAGGCTTCCCGAGAAGATCACCTGCCACGTCAAAATCGTTGCCATTTAATTAGAAGTTGGGGGCATAAGGCTTCCCACCCTGATCTCTCTGGAATCCTCCTGAGGAAGGCTGAGGGGGAGGCACAGCCCCAGGGGGCAAGAGCCAGCTGACTTCCCAGCTGTGACATGTCCCTCCCAGACTTCCTTCAGGGAATGGCCCCCACCTTCCAGGGACCATTAGCTCCTTCCTTCCACCTCTTCAAGGGTTTAGGGTTCTAACCTTGGGCCCCAATTCCCCAGTGTACAATACACGTTGAACAGGGTTCAAGAAGTCTAGTGGTCCCTGATCCCCCAAGTAAGGATAAGGCTGGACCAGGCCTCAGCTCTCTCTTCAGATACATGCTGGGCCACGGGACTTTCCAGTCCTTGCATTGGGGATGCAGGCTAGCTTGCTTGCATTGGGGCTTCTCATAGTTTGCTTGTTCACAAAGAGTGAGAGACCTTTGCTAAAACATGTACTTTGAGGTGCCCTGGAAGACTGCCTGGTAGGAGATAAGGGACCCCGAGGTAAAAGTCACCCAGGCAAAGCTTATTGACCACTGCTGCCCTTCTGTCTTGGTCAGAAGGTGAGACCAGCTACCCACAGCTGCGTGTTTCCCAGTATCTTCTGGAGCCACAGAACACAATATAGGCTCGGCCAAGGCCAGGCTGCTCAGGGGCTTAGAAAGCCAGCTATGGTATCAGCTCTGAGCCAGGCTCTCCAATGAGGCTTCCAGTGCTGCATGTGCCCTGGGCCTCACTGCACATGTCAGGGAGGCACATGTAGCTAACTAACTAGGTCAGACATACTGAACTGAGCAGGATACATGTGCCACAGTCATCTTGGAGACTTGGGAGCTCAGACTTGGAGGACTGGCCCAGGGGTTCAGAAAACCTCCCAGACCACATGCTCTGCAGAATGACCAAAGGCCTGATTGTCTACACTGGAACTCCTTAGAGATTCCGAGTCCTCCCCTCTCTCCTAGCCTGCTCCCTCTTGACTGCAGCTGCCATAACCACTTCCCCTGCTAATTCTGAAGGAGGTGAGGCAGAACAGCTCGTATTTCTCACAGCTAAGGCAGGTACTCGTAGCTCACTCAGGTTCAAGATGGCCCCAGCAGCTGGCCTGCAACTTTACAGCAAGGCAGAGAGGGAGGAAGGTGCAGACATTACAAAGAATGTTGATCTACTGAGGGCAGGAGGAGGAACTTAAGCGGTGTGATGACTCTGTACCCCTTGAGCCCTTAGAAATAGGCTATTCCCAGCCCCTCAGTGTGGGAGGGGTTGGGGTGCTGATGAGGTGCTCCAGGCAAGGAAGGGCAAGGCTGAGGGCACTCTGGTCTCAGTAGGAGACAGGACCCTCTAAGTGCCAGGTCCCGGGTTCCACTTGAAGATACCATTATGACAGTCTGTGAGGCATGAACAGAGGAACCCCAGAGGCCGGTTGGATGTCTGTCTGTCACTGACCATGAGGGCCACAAAGGGATGCTGGTGGTAGACCAAGAATAGCTTTCTAACCAGTGCACCCAAAAAAGGCTCATGCCTGTGGCTTCTGAAGATGTTTTGCCTGCTAGCTCATCTGTCCCATTGCAACAGAACTGAGCCAGCACAGCTCGGACCTGCTACCCGCCTGCTTTGCAGACCTGTGGTCTAGCCTGCGGAGTGGAGTGGGGCCTGGTCTGGTGTTTATCTTGGGAAGACAAAGACCTGCCACCATGAGAGGCAGTAGCAAGGGCCCTTGGGCTCCCAATTTACTGAGTTGCCTAAGTCAGATTCTGCTATGTAGGACATCAGGCTACCAGGGCCTGTCTGCCTCTGGTGTCAAGAAGGAACCAGGGGATAGGTCACCTACTTCACTGCCCAAAACTGGAAAATAAGAGCCCCGGGGGGGTTAGTGTCATGCCTCAGTTTCCCCATCTGTACCTTTACTAATAATCCTCCGCCCCCTCCTAACATATACCCAGGAAGCATCAGGCTCCATTCTCAGGGTAGAAGGCACACAAAAATTATAACACGTCCAGGAGAGGTGATGTTACAGCCTGTCCTCACAAACAGCTTCCTAGGTGACAAGCTGATAATCGAGGTGACAAGCCAAGGTGTGGGCTTCCATTCAGGCTTCAGTGACGCTCTGAATCCTGGGCCTCAGCCCCAGTTCACCCTGTGCTAGCTGGTGACCCAGTCAGAGGGTCTCTCATTCACAAAAGGAAGAGCTCGTGCTGACAGAGGGAGAGGCCAGCCCAGCCCTTGGGGACATCGGTTTATATGGGCAGTGGCAAACTTCCCCATTTGGCCCACTTGGGTTTGGATTCTCCACAGCTGGTGGCCTTCACAACTCACTTCGTCTTCCCATGGAAGCATCATAGACATTAACCAGAGGCCACAAAAATGAACAGGGTATATATATATATCAATTGGCTGGATGAGAACCCAAGCCACAGGCCTGACTTCCACCCAGCCCTGACTCTCCTCAGCAGACCTGAAACCCTGGTGCCAACATGAGGCTAATTATGGCCCTGGCACAAACAGAAGCCTTCCTGGCTCACCAAGTGTCCTTGAGAAGTACAGGGAGCAGGGCCAGGGCTAACCTTGTGTTTCAGTTGTGGGAAGGGGGCTCAGAGAAATGGTCTAACTGGACCCAGGTGACACAGCTCAGATATTGGGCAGGAGGAGCCATCTGAGGACTCCCTATGGCCTGGGCTATCCCTTCATGGGGGAGAGGGATCTCCGTATTGGAAGGTTAGTGTGACGAACTTTGCTGCACAAGCCAGTTGTCTTAAGTGTCCAAGGGCCAAGCAAGGCATCCCTGGACGGAACAGGAGCCTTGGTTTATCTGTGTGATTTCACATCACAAGCTGACACTCTGCCTCTCTCTCTGACCTGCTTGTTGGGACTGAAAATTGCCTTCTAGGGTTAGCTGAAGGGGTGGGTGCAATAGTGTGTCTGTTTAACTGAAAACCAGGTAGGGTGCGTTACCCATGCTCCAGTACCACTCAGATGCCCCTCAAATCTCCACAGCTGTCTCGGAAGTCACTTCTGAGCTCCTGTTAGAGAACAGAGCGAGCCCAGAGATGTTAAGTGACTTACACAGACTCACACAGCTGGGACCCTGGGCCCACCACTCTCTCCAGGCTGCTACTCTTGGCAGAGTAGAGGGCCCTGGAATGGGGGCATGTCTCTCTGCCTTCTAGACCTCAGTTTCCCAGCTTGCTCCATGCTTACTGCCAGTCAAAATAGTGCAAGCCTCTGGCAAACTCAGTCTTGCAGGCTTCTGGATGACTCTGCCCAGGCACAGGGATGCAGGCTATCCAGGATTCAATGGCTCAAGCACAGGGACCCCATGGGGTTCCAAGTCTCTTTATCACCCTAGACTGTTGACTTGGCCTCCCCAGCGACCTTCAATACAAAAAAAAAAAAAGAAAGAAAGAAAGGAAAGAAAAGAAAAAAGAAAAAAAGAAAGAAAGAAAAAATGTTTCTGTACAGTTCAAGGAGCAAAGGGCTTGAATTCTATTCTGGGGAGACTCCCAGTAGAGAGCAAGCCATGGACTGACCACTGGCCAGTCAACTGACAATTGGTCAGCCACAGTAGCTCACATATGTGAAAATTCTAAGCTTCCAAAAGGCCTATTGGGGTTTGGAGTGGAAGACTGAGGGAGGGTGTGTGGTGGCCAAGGCCTAGAGACACCCACAAGCCCTGTCAGGGATTCCTTGCTGATTTACCAGGCAGGCCTCAGTTCCTCTGGAACAGAGCAATGAAAGTAATGCTGATGTTCAGAACCTGGGCCCACACCCCTGAGGCCGAGTCTTACCAGCCCATCATGAGCAAGGTATTCGTCATATATAGCAAAGGCTAGGGAGGATCAGAGAGATTATGTCTTTCAAGGTCACACAGCACTGTTTGTGTAGAGAAAAAGCAGATTCCAACTTCAGAGGCTGAGAGGTACCCTTGCTTAGCCCTCCCCACCCAAGCCATGGCTGGCTTCCAGTCTCCCTTGACTACTGGATCCTAGACAAAGGAGACAGGCCGCCTTCTGCCCCAAAGCATTGTGGGAGCCCCCAGAACTATCTGCCAAGATGGAACCCAGAGCCACAGCCCACCAGGGACTCTAGGAAAGACTGAGACTAACTACAAGAGAAGAATCTTGAGATGAGAGCTTGGATACTTGCCCCAGGCTACCCTGCTCTGCGCTTCCATGCAACCTTCATGTCCCTTCCACATGTGACAAAGTAAACCCCAGGAACCTGTCACTTGGGAGCAAGTTGCTTTCCTCCTCAGCAGCCTCATCTCAGAACTGGACCTGCCATTCCTCCTTACCCAAGATCCTGAGATGTGGTTGTATCCACCGGGACCTTGGCAGAACATGGGGCAACCACAGGCCCTCACCATCCCCAGCCCTCTAAAGACACAGGCCTGAAGCTTGCCACTTTATTTGCATCAGGTCCCCTGTGTGGTATACTCCCAGCTACATGTTGGCGTTATTGTTGGTGACAATATGGTCACATGTCACTTAACGGCAGGGATGCCCCTGAGAACAAGGACGTGAGGAAACCATGCCACAATGCAGATGTCCTATAGTAGGACAGCCTTCTGCTCCCAGGGTCACAATGAGCAAATTCATACCAGGGTGACTCAACCATAAGGTAAAATGATGGCATTGAAAGATGCAGTCAGTACAGAAAGAACAAGGCTACGGCTGGCCGGGCATAGCAGGCTGGTTCCTGTTAACTCCTCCCTGGTGAACACAGAGTATGCAATCCAAAAGAACAATATCAAGTCAGGCAGTGCTGGTTACACAGCTAGTCACAGCCACTACCCAGTGCCCAGAACCCAGTTACACACTGGTCATGTCTTATGGTCTCTACCCTAGTACCACTGATACACAGGGACCTCACCGCCTGCAGTGCCACTAGACAATAGAAGCTTTCCCACTGATATAATCCTATGTGCCGTTGAGCAAATGTCCAAAGCTGTTGTTTGTGCCATGTATTGGGTATCAGTGTTCAAGCAGGGGTCAGACATCACTTGCCCTACTGTGATAGGTGACTGCCATCATGGCCAACCCCCTGTCACAGACAAATCAAGGATAAGAAACAGTGTGCTTAGGGACCAGAGCCCGGCATCCTATTCTTTCTTGTTTCATGACCAGTGCCCAACCAAAGCAACCCAAGGAAGAGACTGGGAGCCAACCATGAGTGAGTCTGTCTGAACACCTTTAGTCCCTTGCTGACAGTTTGAGGGCACAACCTAGGAAGGCACATGGAGACAGGAACATGAGACAGCTGCTCACTTTGTGCCCAGGGGAAGCAGAGGGAAATAAGTGCTAGTGTTCATTTCCTTCTCTTCTTGTCATTTAGCCCAGAACCCCAGCCCAGGGAGTGGTGATGCTTACATTCAAGATGGGTACTCCAGTGAAACCTCTCTGGAAACACTCCAAGTAACAAACTCAGGGGTGCGTTTCCATGGTGATTCTAAATGCAGTCAAGTTGGTGATGGAACTGAGCGGTTGCGACTCCGTCCCTCACAAACTTGACACAAGCATCACCTTAACGCACAGCATCCCATCCTGGCCCAGAAAGTCTCCCTTCCATCTCATAAAGCAAGATACATTTAGCCCATCTCTGAAAGTCCCCTTAGCCTTTAAACATCTAAAACACTGCTCAAAAGCCCAAAGTCTCTTCTGAGACCCAGGCAGTCTCCTTCCCATGAATCCCTATTAAAACCAAAAATACCAAGTTACATATTTCTAGTGGTGTCACAGAAGGAATGTTCTCATTTCAAAAGGGAGGAATTGGAAGACAGCAAGGAACATTCAGATTCAGTGAGGAAACACCAAACACTATAGATCCATATCTGGCATCTGGGACTCAGGATGGTGTTATCTGGGTGCCAACAGCCATGGGCCACCCTGCTTCCCTAGCTCTGCCACCTAAGCATATCTGACCTCTCTTCTGGACCAGTTTCACCCTGCAGCTCTTCTCAGTGAATGTCCCATGGTCCTGGCGTCTCCATGGCAATTTCGTCTTCATCTTTACAGCTTCATGCGAAGACTCCAAGCCTGATCTGAGCGGCTTTCTGGAACCTCTGAAGGCTTTATAACCCATTTGCTTTGCATCTTTCATGCCTGTAAAAACATCTGGGCCATGCTGTCAGCTGCAGAAGCAGTCTGGCCTCTTTGGACCACAGCGGAGGTGACCTCTGAGCATCTTCAAGGCTGACTCTGGAGCAGGGATCCCTGTAATGACAACCTCAGCTCAGGTTCTCACCTTTTGAATGAGTTTGCATTTCTACTGGATCCTTGAATTGGTGAAGCTTTAGTGATGTTAATCTCTGTAACTGTGATAGCTGCTCCATCTGAGCCCTCTTGTCTGCACTGTGAGCTCTCTCATTCTTTCCCCTTTGCCAATCCTAGGGTTTCCCACACCTTTCCCTTCTGTTTGTTACTTTCTGTTACTATGGCAGTGAGCAGCAACCATGCCACAGCCCCACACTCCGCTGTCTTGATTTCCCAATCAAAAAAATCAGTCCTTTGCTTTTGAGTCCAGTCTCATCCAAGTTCTCAGGACATGGACAGAATGAAGCTGGATTCTTGGCCAAATACATGGGTCTAGCCCAAATCCCACTGCCTCTCTGAAACATCACAATTCCACTAAACTCAACTTACAGTGCTCTGGGGCTTATTTAGCCCGTTACTCAAAACTGCTCTATCCCCCACAAACTGGTCCCAAAGTCCTGAAACCCCCATAGTCAGGCTTAGCACAGTGTCAGCCCTACTTCTCAGCATCAGTTTTCTGTTTTAGGCACCTTCCTTGTGGCTGTGAACAAATACTTGAAAGGAATCAGATGGAGGATAAGAGAGAGGGAGGAAGGAGTGGAAGGGGGAGTCTCATGGTTTAAGAAGGGATGCAGCATGCGATGATGGGGAAGGCATGGTGGCAGGGGTGTGAAGCGGTGGGTCACCTTGCATCTGCAGTTGGGAAGCAGAGGTGAGGGGAATGCTGTGCTCAGTTGGCTTCTCCTTTTCACTCACTCTGGGACCAGACCCCTCTCCACATTCAGGATGGGTCTTCTTGGTGAAATCTTTGGGAAACCCTTATAGTCACAGCCAGGGCTGCGTTTTGGCATCGTTCTGCCATTCTAAGGCAGTCATGTCAACACTAAAGATTAACTGTTGAAGTTGTAGGACCAGAGTCCTACTGTCCTTGTGAGAGACACCTCAGTCAGCTTGGGGGCTCTGCAGAAATGCCTGCATAGCAGAAGGAACAACAGAAACAGGTGGGTGAGGGGTGGGGATGCCTGAGATCTCCCCTGATGGGTGTCAGCTAGGCTGGGGAGCCTTCCCAAGGCCCCTTCCCAGAACTGGAGTTGGAGCTCAGGGTAGGAGGTTTGCATAGCGGTGTGAGGGCTGGCTGGTCTGAGAATGAGAGAAAGAGCCCACCTTTGCCACCACAGGCTTGCTAACCCTTCCCAGACAGATGCCCCATCACCAGCATGCTGACCTCACTGAGCAACATGCTTTTTGTCAAGCCTCCAGTTCTCACCTCTCAGCTGCTCCTCTCGATACCCACAGGTGCCCCTTGGCCCACACCTCACTTTCCCCCACATGGACTTGTGTGATTAGTCATCAAGTTTCACCCTGGCTTCATTCTCTGACCCCTGAGTTATTAATTAACTACAACCCGAAGATGTATATGAAACTCCAGTTCCAAGTGTCTCTTCCCTGCGCACAACCATGCTCTGGCTCCTTACTGCTCTCAGCTAAATGCTGCAGTGCACCTGCCATCTTGGTACCAGAAGGTAGCTCATTTTGTCAGCCTTGCTGTAGATGGGTCCTACAGGCCACAGGAGCCCGTGCTGTGTCCTTTCCTAAGCATCTTCTCAAGTTCTTGTTAGTCTCAGGCTACTGCGGCCATTTGTTTCCTATGAGCTCCTGCAGGGTCTCTGCATCCCTTGGGCCTTCTGCTCAAGCCCTTAGCATGGAGTCTGTCTATGCTTAAACGTCACCACCAGGAGTTCCTTGGGGACTCAGCTCAGTGTCCCCAGTGTTACCTGTGTCACAGGGCTCTATGTGTGTCAGGCTTCATGGTGTCCTCACAGGCCTGGGCTCTGACTCCTCCCAAGAGAAAGACCAGGTGACAGTGCTCAGAGCTCCTGGGATGTCACGTACAGTCTGGCCATTGTGCAACTTAACGCTGGTGGCTTATTAGTGAGCACAATTGCCGCTAGCATCACACCTCCCTCCATTCCTTTTGAGTGTATCCCCAAGTTTAATCACTTCTCCCCATACTCTAAATGCAGAGACTCTCCCCACAGCAGATAATGACATGCCAAGTCATATATGTGTATATGTGTGTAATGGCGCCCAATGTGGGGCTAACGACTGAACCCCGAAAAAGCCAAAAGAAAAAGAAGAAAAACGGAAAAGACCATGAGGAGACCACGACCACGAGGAGACCGAGACCACGAGGACGGAGAAGCAATGAGGAGGAACTCCGAGAGACCAACGCAGA